>CAMZMU010000052.1:118125457-118358022 GCA_947311845.1 Poa pratensis
ACGGTGCTCATTGAGCATGAGGAGGGACATCACGGCAGAGATGGACACAAGCCTGTACCGAGGTTCACGGCCCTCGTGTGGAGGTAAAACCGCTACTCTTGCTTGTCTGTATTACTGCTTGTGGAGGTCACAGTACAATGAGCTTGCCGAAGGCCTCCCTTTTGGCAATGTGTGGTGCAAGGAAGGGGAGACAGTGGCTTCTTCTTCCTTGCGCGTATGTAGCTAGGCTAGGATGAAAGTGCGATCCTTCGCTATGGTGGAGCACCGCCTCCTTTTATAGGCGCCCCGGGCCTCTTCCCTGTCCTTGCGCAGTGGAAGGCAACCACATGGCGACAACAAATGCAGCACGCACCGCAGCCCAGCCGTCCATGGACATAGTCCATGGGCGCAAAAGCTGATGCCCGTGGCAGGAGACCACCGTCCATCCAGGACGGCCAGCTGGGGCTGCAGAGGAATGTGGAGCGCCCACGGTGACGTCGGCATTGGAGCGTAGCGCCAGGCCGGTCCCCTTATCACCAAAGAAAGTTCTTGTAGTCCGTTGCGAATGGCACAGCTTTGTTGAACTCTTTATTCACCAAAACGGCAACTGCGACATCGTCATCACCCCGCGCAGAGGCGCGGGTCACTCTGCGGCCGCTGAAGAGCCCATGTGCGCTCTGCAAAGATTGCTTCACAGCGAAGGAACCCTCCCGAGGGCTGGGGACGCCCTGTGGAGGATTCGGTGTTGACTTCCCTACAGGGAAGATATCCCTGGAGAGGGGGCAGCAGTATGGAGGCTCCGCAGGCCTCTGCTGCCTCCTCAGGCCTTCGCGAGGCGATTCTGCCTGCAGGTCTCTTCAAGTTGCAAGCCTGGTCCTTAGCGAAAATTAGCCACCGAGTGGCAGGGCTATGGAGGACAGGCCCAGCACACCCTGGTTCTTACTGGGCCGACAAGTTGATTATCAATCTATGCCCTATGTTATTTAAGATCTTGCATGCTTTCCGTTACTCGTAGATGCTTTGGCCAAGTAGATGCTTGTAACTCCAAGAGAGAGTATTTATGCTAGATAGTGGGTTCATGCCTCCGGTAATCTGGGAGAGTGACAGCAACTTCTAAGGTTGCGGATGTGCTGTTGCCACTAGGGATAACCTAACAATGCTATGTCCACGGTCATCTATTTGTTTACATTACGCACTTTACTTAATGCAATTATCCGTTGCTTGCAACTTAATACCAACGGGGGACTCGGATGACAACCCGGCGGTGGATTATTAGTCATAGACGCTGTTGGATGACGATCTATGTATTATGTCGTAATGCCCAATTAAATATCATAGTAATCATCATGTCATATATATGCATTGTCATGCGCTCACTATTTGTCAATTGCCCAGCTGTAATTTGTTCACCCAACATGTTAGTTATCTTTTATGGAGAGGCACCACTAGTGAACTGTGGACCCCTGTCCATTCTTTTACACTGATTAAATAACCACAAACTGCAAACTGTTCCTTTTTCATTCTCCGTAATTTAATACTCATTTTCCACACCATACGTTTAATCCTTTATTTTCAGCAAGCCGGTGAGATTGACAACCTCACTGTTTCGTTGGGGCAGAGTACTTTGATTGTGTTGTGTACAGATGCCACGTTGGTGATCGTGTTGCACCGTGCGAGCCACCAACAACCTTCTGAAGCGCTGCTGCTCCTACTGGTTCGATAACCTTGGTTTCATTCTGAGGGAAAACTTGCTACTGAACTGCATCATACATTCCTCTTGGGGTCTCCCAACGAACGTGTGATTCACGCCATCAAGCTCTTTTTCTGGCGCTGTTGTCGGGGAGTAGAAGCATTTCTGCAAGGGGAGTTTCACGCTTCCAATCTTTTTACTTTGTTTTTGTCTTGCTTAGTTTATTTTATTTTATCTTGTTTGCTTTAATTATCAAAAACACAAAAAAATTAGTTTCCTGCATCTAGTTTTGTTTCTTGTTTTAGTTATTATGTCTAGTCCTTTACTTGCTATCAATGGTTACTTTTCTTGAAACTAGTCCTATGGCTGAAAACAACATGAGAGAGCTTTATGAAATTTATCTTGAGTTGGGACATGAAGTGTTTGAAGAGAAAATTAAAAAGCCTATGGAACTTTATTTGCATAACAATCATGATAGTAGCAATGTTACTAGCATGAATTCTTTGAACACCATTATTGCTAATGCTCTGGAAAAGTCTAAGCTTGGGGAAGCTGGTTGTGATGAATGATATTTTTAGTCCCCAATCTTTGAGGAGAAATTTTCTTTGATGATACTTTATCTCCAATTTATGATGATTATAATGATGGCTGTGATAGTTTTACTCCCAACTCAAGATAAATTGATATGCTTATGTGGAGAGTAATGATACTTTTATGCATGTGGATCATGATAAGAATTCTTTATGTGATAGCTATATTGTTGAGTCTATTCATGATGCTACTGAAATTATTTTGAGAGAGGAAAATATGGCTATAGAAATCTTGATGTTATTAAATTCCTCTCTTTATGATGAATGTTTTGAGCTTTATATTGTGTTGCTTTTATATGCTTGTTGCTTTAAGACCTACTGGTTATTATGAGAGAGGGAGACACGGTTTCATATATCTCAATAATATTAAGTCTCCTCTCTTTATGTTGAAAGTTTTGAAGTTGCACTTGTTTTGCCTTCCTATGCTAGTCACTTTGTGCTTCATTGATTTGTTTTCTTACAAGGCTCCTATGCATAGGAAGAGTGTTAGATTTAAACATGTTTTATATATGCTTCTTGATGCTCTCTTTTATGTTTCAACTCTATCTTTATGTGAGCATCATAAAAATCACTATGCCTAGCTAAAAGGCGTTAAAGAAAAGCGCTTATGGGAGGCAACCCATTATTTTTATTTCTGCAATTTTTCTTTTATTGAGTCAAGGAGGATGTTTACTTCTGTAGCAACTCCTTTGTATCTTTATTTTCTCGCATTGTTGTGCCAAGAGTAGCCTCTAGTGTTAAGATGATGCTTAATTTTGATTGCTGCGCAGAAACAGATTTTTGCTGTTCACTGTACGAAATTCCTAAAATCACCAGATTGTTAATTAAATCTGAAATTTTTGTGCGTAATCTTTATGAATGTCTGAATCTTTCATTAGTTCAAAGTTTTTCGATCTGAGCGTCGTAAGTGCCTCGAAAAAATTCGTCTTTGCGGACTGTTCTGTTTTAGACAGATTATGCCTTTTTATTTTGCATTCTCTCTTTTACTAGTGTTGAGTGAAATTCTTTGGGTGGAAGAGCTTCACATAACATCAGTGGCTGTAGCTAATGTTTAAAGTAACAAGTCATATTGCGTCTTTATAGAACATGTGAGTTTTTGATTATGCACTAACCCTCTAATGAGATTTACTTTGAGTTTGGTGTGACGGAAGTTTTCAAGGGTCAAGAGAGAAGGATGATATAATAGGATCAAGAAGAGTGAAGAGCTTAAGCTTGGGGAGGCTCCCATGGATCTCCCCAGCATATTTCAAGAAGACTCAAGCGTCTAAGCTTGGGGATGCCCAAGGCATCCCCTTCTTCATCGGCAAAATTATCAGGTCATCTCTAGTGAAACTATATTTTAATTCTTTCACATCATATGTGCTTTTCTTGGAGCGTCTGTGTGCTTTTATTTTCAGTATTGCATTTTTATTTTCAATAAGCTTGACTGGACCCTAGCATTCTTGATTGGGAGAGAGACACGCTCCGCTTTTTCATGAGAATACTCCTATTCTTCACTTATATTTGTTGAGTATTCATATCTAGCGCTGTTCAGCTTTTAGCTCTTGTTTTCATGTATCTCTTGTCAGAGCTATTAGCTTTCTTTTGTAGAAAGTACTCTCTTGCTTCACTTATATTTGTTTGGAGAGTTGATGAAATAAATTGATTGGTGTTTGGTTGGTTCAAAAAATGTTGCATGTGGTAATTGGTATAAGGAAAAACTTGCTTAATCTTGTAGATCACTAATTTGGATAACTTGATGCTTGTCAATTGTTTTGAGTTAACAAGTAGATCATGATTAAATTTGTGCATCACATGAGTTAAGCCTATTAGTGAAGAACTACCGTAAAGCTTGTTGAAAATTTGGTTTGCATCGGTGGTATCTCTAAGGTCTAGATATTTTCTAATAACAGGGTTTGGTTAACAAGGAAGACGGTATGAAGTCTTATAACGTTTGCAATATGTTTGTCATATAAAACTTGGTGTACGGGTTGATATTCTTGTTTGCTTACATAAACCTTGCTAGCCTAAACTCTGTACTGAGAGGGAATGCTTCTCGTGCATCCAAATCCTTGAGCCAAAATCCATGCCATTTGTGTCCACCATAACTACCTATATGTGGTATTTCCTTGCCACTCCAAGTAAATTTTTCATGTGCTACCTTTAAATTATTCAAAATGTTATTATTCCCTTTTTGTGTCAATGTTTACTAGCTCATGAGGAATTAGTGTGGTTATTCTTTATTCTATTTGTCAAATGGACTTTTACACCTGGACTAGCGGCATATACATCCGCTTATCCTCTAATTTTGCAAAAAGAGCTGGCAACGGGGTGCCCAGTCCCAATTAATTACAACTTTAACCATTAATTCTCTTCACACTTTTGCCCTGATTCATCAGTAAGCAATGACAAACAGTGAAATACCTGCATGTGTGTAAACCAAAGAGAAAGAGGGATGATCTGCCTTGCTGGTAGAAATAACGTCCTTCATGGGAGCCGCTCTTAAAAGTCCGTTTGACAGGTAGAATACTGTTCTCACCCGCTACCATTCGTTGACAATTAACAAACACCTCTCAAAAATAGATACTCCTCCATGGTATGTGATTGATGGAAGGCACCCGAGGATTCGGTTAGCCATGGCTTGTGTTAGCAAGGTTGGGAGGAGTATCAAATATTTTATGCAATCTCTATATGCTTTCAAAAACCTAAAAGCTCTAGCACATGATTTAATCCCTGCTTCCCTCTGCGAAGGGCCTTTCTTTTACTTTTATGTTGAGTCAGTTTTCCTATTCTTTCTGTCTTCCACAAGCAAACACTAGTGTCAACTTTGTTACAACATGCGTTATATGCTTCGTATTGGACTTGTTATACTACTTTGTGTTGACGATATCCATGAGATAAATATGTTGAAAGTTGAAGCAAATGCTGAAACTTAATTCTTCCTTTGTGTTGATTAAATACCTTTTATTAGAAACTATTGCTTTATGAGTTAACACTTATGCAAAACTGTTTGATGCTTGTCTCGAAAGTACTATTCATGAAAACGTTTAGCTTGTGTGATTCATTGTTTACTCATTATCTATTTGGTAGCAAATTATAGACCATTGACTTGGATCACTTCATTCATTTACATGTGCCTTGCAATATTATATGATCAAGATTATGATGGTAGCATGTCACCTCAAAAATTATTTTGTTTTTATCGTTTACCTACTCGAGGACGAGCGGGAACTAAGCTTGGGGATGCTGATACGTCTCAAACGTATCTATAATTTTTGATGTTCCATGCTTGTTTTATACCAACTAGGGTGGCCCGCGCAATTGCGCGGCTAGATGAAACACTTTTCTATGTTCAGACTTGAATTGAAATATCTATTTTGCTGGAGACCACTCTACAGTTCAATTTATATTTATTTCCTCGAGCTGCGCAATTGCTTGTCTCATCTCTGTTGATTTTTCCATCAGTAGTAACATAATAAAAGATGAATGATGTATTGCATATAATAGCAACATCCACAACCTATGATCCTTCTTGATCAATCATGCAAATATATCAACAAACTGCTCTACAGTTTTAGATGTCATGAGGATGTAAGATTTATTTGTCGTTTCGAGCATAGAAAGCAAGTATATGGAGCAACAATTATATGTCATCCTGCCATAACATTTGTAGTCATGGCCATTCAGCCACTGGCAAGTTAGGGATTTTTCTTCGAAGCATAACGTCAATAAAAAAATTGTTAGAAAATTTAGTGGCATCCTTAGTTGAGTGATTATTAAAGAACATAATATATACACTAAGAAATGCTAAATTTACATGAGTTATGAAATTTTACACCCCGGGAAACAACAATATAGAAAACCGATAAAATTAAATAAAAAGTATATCCGCTATCTATAAATACGGTTCCGATGAATTGGGGACAGGCCATATCATATATTATTTTCAACTTTTTTGAAAAGAGAAACAATATATAAATAATATTTCTAATTCTTCTCATGAACTTGGGACCAGAATATGACAGTTTATTTGTGCATCTATTTTGCATTGAAACTTGTAGACTGTGCCACTTACACTGGAGTTCAAAAGGTACGTTAAAAACTAAATGTTTTACAGACCATATGTAATCATTCCGATTCACCTACGCTTCACTCCGCCATCTCGTCCAAGACGTCACCTTCAGCTATCAGATTGTTTCACCTACAGAAAGAGTGCACCTAGTGATTAAAAATATCATCTTCGACAGTACATGTTGCTGGACTAACCATGATACCTTTGAGTAAGAAAATTCCTTTACTAACAACTAAGATACAATAAATAGTTAAGACAAAGTAATTAAATATCACTTGCTTGTTCGCCCTTCATGTTCAGAGTTCTTCGGATGCGACTATGCAGCAATATGGATCAACAATAATAACAATGGTTGTGTCACCTGGATGAGAGGACTGTAGGCTGCTTTAGCAAGCACTGAACTTGTTTTCTTGAGGCATATATTAACTTGTATATGAGGGCTGAATGGAGCAGCACATATACTATTGGTCAAAGCATAGCTTTAAGGGGAGTAAGGTCTAAAGAAGCAGAAAGACTGGCCATGCAATCACATAAAACATGATCTGCGTAAGAACACGATAGATCTAAAATTCATCACACCATAAGGCAGCCCGATCTTTTTATTGGGATGATTCGTATTAAAGTTCAATCTGCTTTTTCAAAATTTGAACTTGGCCAGAACAAAAATTGAATAAGATTTGTAGGAAATAAAAGCCATAGATAAATTTTGGTGGCACTTGTAAGTGTGTATATTATGCGCCATCGCGTAGAATCTATGGAAAGAACTAAACAATTTTAGCGTACACACTGACCTCATTAGTGAGAGCGCCACACCAATTTCTATATGAAGATGCGATCAGGTTTATGTGTTGGCAGACCTCGCTCGGTGCCATGAAAAAGAGTAGGGAGATATATGTCTTGATTCCTGGACAATTCATTTAGCAAGTAAGCAAGTGCAGGTATGCGTCAAAAAAATGCTTGGGCTTATATAAAGAATATGTACTACTGTTGGTGATAAATGTACGTGTAGTTGAATCTTGCGGTTAGTGTGCCAGCCCAAATAAACATCTTATGCGTTGGCCATCTCCAGCTATGAACAGCCTACAAATACCGAAACACGAATATTAGGCTGTCCTACATTGATCAAGAAAACATAAATTGCCCATCATTTGATGTACCTGAAATTTATCTTTCAAACTGAGGGTTAAGTCAACTTGTCCCCCGATGGATTTCTCCATGGGGCGGCCTCTACGGCAGCCTTCCGTTCTCGGCCCAAATATTTCAGTTCATATCCATACAAACATACCTCAACATCAATGAACCTATATATATCCCTTATTTCCTGGCCAGCTGAGTTGGACTGAGACAGATCATGCCTCGCCTATGTCATGGCTTATTAGAATTTTAAATTTTCTGGATACTGTTACAGAAGATTTTGTTCTGTATAGTACTTACAAAAATAAAATCACTCTAGAAGAACAAAAGTTACATGTCTAGCTATGTGGATGAAACACTATACCCCAGCGAACAAATGAAATATTGTTAGTTTCTTGCCAATAATAGTATAAATTTTATAATTCTTCAAAACAGAATGAGAAATATATTTTCCGTAGTGTAGACAATAGATCGGATATGTAAGGAAGACCCTTAGAGCTTTAATCAATATATTATTCCCGTCACTTTCATGCGTTTGAGTTTCCGATTACCACGGCTTCATGGCTTTGTTAGATGTGTTCGAGGCCCGAGATGCGTGTGACGTGTGGATGGAGATGACATTTAGGGCTTGACATGGTTTGGAGCTTAGCCGCTATGGATGTGTGTCTGTGTGCTGCCCTTTGGTTACATTCCAGCCATTGGTCAGCAAGCCAACTCTATACAGTAGAAAAATGTAAAATCGTCAATTCTTCTTACTTTTAAAATGCACAAATGAAAACAAAAGGAAATACATTAAGAAACCTAAGAAAGTAGGGAAAAACACTCGACCTCAATTTACTGGTTGCTGTAGCCTGCAGATACTCCCAATCCAGAGGCAACCTTCTTGACCTCTTGAATGCATATCACTCTATCTATGAAAATTTGTCCAGAACCAAATTAGTTCTTCCCTGCATAGGAGATACACATATCCGCATCACTGAATTAGAGTACATTGAAAGTACAGATCCCTGTATACCCACACATTTGTGCGGCTAGATTTACTGCAGGTACCTTTCACCAATTAATACTTCTATTTAAGAAGCTTAATTACATTACCAACCATAATTAAACATTGTGCCAGGTTATTTCATAGGACTCATCCTAGCTCATATTGCAGGCATATTTTTGTTAGTGCACTATCTAGCCTCTACGTGATTCCATCCATCTTGCCAATATTTTTGGTCGTATACATGTCTATAAGGAAAACATGTTGTCCTATATAAGAAATATATGTCTACTTGATCACATAACTCATCTATAAGATTAAAAGCATATGAAAAAAACTACAGGATTAAATACATGTATATATAATCTAGCAGCTAACATGCTCGTACATGCATCATGTATAATTATAACATGCTTTTAATCAAACGAACCTGGTTGCTGCTGCTAAAAGCATGATACCTTTTTTTTTGCGGGTGGAACGCATGATACCTGATGGCACACTGATAAGACCATGAGCACTTGCGCAGACGAACACATCAAAATTTTCTCTGAAGGTCAGAACTGTTTGCAAAGACAAAAAGTTATTGAAGAACAGATGGAGTATTTTGTATCCTACAGTTCGTATATGAAGATTAAAAAATCACACCTGAATGTGCAGATCAAGCTTACCCGTCGGACCAATTTTTACTTCATATTTGTAACATCTCTTTTAAAGAGAAATACGTCCAAGTTGTGCTTCATGGAATTTGCCGGTATATTAAGACGCTCGCACCCTTAGACCGCTCCTGTAGATAAGAAGAAAAACACATTACATTAGATGCATTGAAACCTTTAATACTCCCAGCTTATAAGTACTGAAAATTGGCACATTTTTTTATACTGAAAGGCAATTCATCAATTGTAACAATAATTTCAAGGGTTACGCAGCATCCAAATGAGTCTCTTAATTGGAATGGAAATCTTACGCATATCCTAATTAACTTGATGATTCCAACAAAAAACCCGTGAATAGATACATGTCGTTTAAATAATAAGCATTGTAAGTTTGTGAACCAAATTAATTATGCTAATATATTTGAATTAATATAGCATCGATACAATAGAAGTCTATTTTTTTTGGAATACACACATTTGATGCATCTTACATAAGAGCAACAAATATAGAGGGAACTTCTTGTAAGCAGCTGGCAGGAAACCACCATGAAGAATATAAGGTAATTAAATAGTATCTTCATGTGAGCTCAATTAGATTTCCATATAAAGTGAAAGTTGAACTGGTTCATGATAAAATACAAAATGAAAATGAATCATGGCACCTGGTAGTGCGAGTTTGCATATATGAGTTATGAATATGAAGGAATGAAGTTCTATACTCCAAAAGTTCATAATAAGGCTTGATTCTATACCTGAATATGAAAAAGAGAGAGGCAACATAAGGGCTTGGTAGCAGAAGTGAGTTCCTCTATGAACTTTGATTTAAAAATGCAGTCAAGTCTCCTTTCCTTGAAATGATATATCAATAAGGATCTTAACAACTATTACTTACATCCAGAAATACTTTCACCTTGTACCTGAAACAAAATCCATAAAACTAAATTTCAGCAAGGTACATTCAGTAGTAGGTATTTCAAACAAAATTCCATGCATATGCAAAAAGAAATTATTGCGGTGAAAAAACGAAGTACTCTATACACGTTTGACTTGTAGCCTTTAGCCGCGTGGTCCTAATAAAGTTCGAAGTTAATTCACAATTTAGGAGGACACAAAGGCTGAAGTTTCAGAAAGCAGCAAAATATGTCATCTCCAATGTAGTGCTGAAAAGTTCAGTAAAATCACCGTAGAGGATGTGTCTTGACTGTATCTGAATTCAGGTTGAGTATGGCACATTCTCAAATAGGTATTTGAAAATAAGCCCGCGCATTTGCGCGGCTAGAAGTGTAACTAAATTTGCACTCAGATAGGCGCTCAATATCTCCTTGCATAAGAATAGAGTGTACCTTTTTCCTCCCTAACACGGTGATTTGAAGTTACGGTCATTTTTCATCTTCTATAGCTTAAGATACATACACTACTTGTTTCCTTGCCCTTCCATATTCAATAAAGCATATTTCGTTGTTACATCAATCATCGTCTTACTACTCCAAAAGAAAGACATTACTTTGTCGCAGAAATTATATATCCTATACTCATTTTGAGCAAAAGGTCCTTACAGTCGATCACATACTCATATATTGGCACATTGTATTTCTCACATTCGTCAACCGGTTAACATTGATCTTTCTAATTATACCTCGTATGCGTACATGGATTTTTGTTATATGGTGGGAATGTTGATGTTTTTTTCACTGGACAACTTGGTTAGTATCACGCCTTTAGTACATGTGATCTGTGAGATCAAATTTTGTAAGTATAAATATTTAGTACAAAAGTTCTTTAAAAGTTGACAACACACATCCATCTTTTATAGACACCCATATCGACTCTAAGTTGAAATCCACTTACAAATTCTCTTCACCCAAAGTTGACACTATTTTGAAGTCGATTTTGGCACATCTCTAATTGTGGATTAAATTTTGGCCTGAATATTTCGCAACCTGTAGGTTTGTGGTATATCGTGTTTCAAGTTCCAGTTTTTTTATTTGATCATATTATATCACGACCTGGGAAAGAACCGTGTCTTCGCGCTAAAGATTGATGTGTTCACGCCAATCTTCTTAAACTGATTTATATTACATTTTTAATCAGCAATGGGCCTAGGTGTTTCTCGCTTTCATCAACTAATCAGCATTGAGCTTTCTTATTAATTCTCTTAATCTATAATCTATTCAAACGATCGTACTATACATTTTTTCCAAAATAAGTTTACATGGTATAAAAAATTGAAAGCCAATACTTTATATTGTCTAGTTTTAAGTCTCATCAAGCTAGTGAAAATTTTATCGGACCTACGCTTGGTTATCCCTTTAATTTATTGGCTTCACTGAGAATCGTTCTAATTATAGTTGAATACAGATCACATACAAATGCATATTGAAAAGTAATAAAGAAAACTTAGAACTCACATATGAGCGATAGGGCTCTAACCTCATTTGTGCAGACGTGGTCGCCAAGCGCTCAATCGAGCACTTCCGTACGTCAGCTCTCGCACCATCAGTTTGCATGCGTGCAACTCCCGGCCGACGGTGGGTGGCTTCATGTTCCTGGCCTGGACGATGCGTCTACCATGTAGTATGTTGTGAGCCGCCTGAATTACGCTGCGATCTACGGATAAGTGCGTCATGCGCATGGTAATGATGATCCAAATTTTAGAGAATCCATGGTGGATTTAGACATTTCATTAACTTCTCTAAAATGGAAGAGTTAGCTCTAGGGCACAGATGAGAATTCAGAAGTATTTAATTCAGAACTCTGCATGCCGTCAGTAAAACTGGGACATTATAACTAAATCCTTTTATAAATTTAAACAGAATGAGAAAATCAAGAATATGTTTTTGAGTAAATACGGCCTGCAGCCATAATGTTTCAAATTAACATTGCCCATCAAATCTCAATATTACACAGAGCGATAAATGAGTCAGTAAGATGATCCACTGGCAAGATATGAACACAACGATAGCCTGCAAAAATAAGAGAGAGAATGTACTCTTCATCCAATAAAAGAGAAAATACAGATAATATGTATGTTTTGGTAAATATGACCTGCAAATATCAGGCTTCGATTTAGCACTTTTCTTTGATTTTCAACTATTTGTCAGACAAACAAAGGAATCATTACCAAGGATCCTCTGGCAAGAAAAATTACATGGAGAGAGTATGAGAAAACATCAAGAGGGTCATCTGCAAGCACTTACTGTACCTCCAGGAAAATAAACATTCTTATTACTTCTGCCTTAGTCATGTTTTACCAATTACAGCAAGTACATTGCTATTCAGCGATACATTAGCAAACAAACATCAAGGAATATACTTCACTATGAGTCGGTCAGAGGTGGTTTATTACCAAAAACGTACGTACGATGAGAACAACGTAATATTAAGGAAACCAACCTGTGCGTCACTGACCCTTGCACAACGCCTGAATATTCTTCCAACATCTAGTACTCTATAATCCCCCAACGACGACTCCATTCATTCTCTTTATCTCCGTAGGTCAAGGATCCTTGACATCTTAGTGGAGAGGCTGCTGGAGTTCGTCGCGGACGGCGGCCTGCTCGCTGTAAGACGATAAATTTTCTTTTTTTTAGCACACATGCTCCACCAAAAGATCCCCACCGAGACCGCCATTAGAGCTGGCGGCTGTCGGGCCTTCGATCTGGCAACTGTGCCTCACAATACAATTCCTTTTGCCGAAGGTGCTACAGGATTTGCCTAAGCTAGGCTGATCACTTCTGTACGTCTTAATTGGTCATCTTTTGATTCGTATGATGCAATCTGCAAAGTCTTGCCTGCACATACTTCCATAAGTGTGTAAATCAAATCCTCTCGATGATCAACTCGTACACCACGCGGTGTTGCCTCAAGAAGAGAACTGAACCTAGATAAATTGAATCGAAACTTGATACAGTGGGCGGTCAGTTTCACTAATTATATTGATGGAAGCAATCATAACCTAGTTGATGCGCCCTGACCCGATATGGTCAATCCTTGCAGCCGCCGTGTAATCGTGTTGTGGCTGGGCGTTCATGATCTCGATCGATGTAGATCTTCAGTGACACGCATATTGTAGCTCGGCCTTTGTCTCCTCGTAGTCGCCTCGATATGAATCCTTTTTGCCGGACTTGCTGGGGACGATGCTGGCATCGCTCATACATCTCGTGGGTTGCTGCTGCATATTGGTCGCCCGGAAGTCTCGTTGCTGGCTTCTACCGGTGTTGGCAAGCCATGGCAATATCTCGCCGAGATCTCGATCGGTCGCCGTGTACAACCTGAAAACGTTACGTGGTAGTGCCGACCTAACGCATAGGGGACCACCAGCTGAATCACGCATGCATGCATATCAAAGGGAAACCGGCCCTAAACTGCGTGGAGGAAAAGAGTCCTTGTCGTATAAGATATGGATTTCTTTGGATTCCTTCCGTACCACCTAGGAGCCGAACGAACATTGAATCTCAACCGCTGAGGTGTCTTAGCTTTAAATTGATAAATCTCCACCGTTGATTATCTTGTGTTTTAATTATATAATATATTGCTACATGTTTTGCATCTACTTTATGTCACTTTTATACATTTTTTGGGACTAACCTATTAACAAGATGTCGAAGTGTCAGTTCCTGTTTTCTGCTGTTTTGTATTCCAGAAAAGCTAGTCTGGAAATATTCTCGGAATTGGACGAAACTTCACGGGGATCCCTATTTTACCAGAACACACCTGAAGGACCAAAGGAGCAACAGTGGAGAGCCAGGAGGGCCCACACGCCACCAGGGCACGGGTCCCCCCTGGCACGCCCTGGGGTGGTGTGGGCCCCTCGGGTGTCGCCAGCCGCCGCCCTTTCGCCTACTTAATCCCCTCGATGCAAAAACCCTAAGTACGTGAGCCATTATCCACGAAAAGTTCCAGAGACGCCGCCGCCGTCAACCCTAGCTCAGGAGGGTCCAGAACCTCTTCCCGGCACCCTGCCGGAGAGGGGAATTGTTACCGGAGGCTTCTACATCGCCATGCCTACCTCCGGAGTGATGCGTGAGTAGTTCATCCTTGGACTACGGGTCCGTAGCAGTAGCTAGATGGTTGTCTCTCCAATTTGTGGCATCATGTTTAGATCTTGTGAGCTGCCCTACATGATCAAGATCATATTATTGTAATGCTACATGTTGTGTTTGCTGGGATCCGATGAATATTGAATACTATGTCAAGTTGATTATCAATCTATGCCCTATGTTATTTAAGATCTTGCATGCTTTCCGTTACTCGTAGATGCTTTGGCCAAGTAGATGCTTGTAACTCCAAGAGAGAGTATTTATGCTAGATAGTGGGTTCATGCCTCCGGTAATCTGGGAGAGTGACAACAACTTCTAAGGTTGCGGATGTGCTGTTGCCACTAGGGATAACCTAACAATGCTATGTCCACGGTCATATGTATTTGTTTACATTACGCACTTTACTTGATGCAATTATCCGTTGCTTGCAACTTAATACCAACGGGGGACTCAGATGACAACCGGCGGTGGATTATTAGTCATAGACGCTGTTGGATGACGGTCTATGTATTATGTCGTAATGCCCAATTAAATATCATAGTAATCATCATGTCATATATATGCATTGTCATGCGCTCACTATTTGTCAATTGCCCAACTGTAATTTGTTCACTTAACATGTTAGTTATCTTTTATGGAGAGACACCACTAGTGAACTGTGGACCCCGGTCCATTCTTTTACACTGATTAAACAACCACAAACTGCAAACTGTTCCTTTTTCATTCTATGTAATTTAATACTCATTTTCCACACCATACGTTTAATCCTTTGTTTTTAGCAAGCCGGTGAGATTGACAACCTCACTGTTTCGTTGGGGCAAAGTACTTTGATTGCGTTGTGTGCGGATTCCACGTTGGTGATCATGTTGCGCCGTGCGAGCCACCAACAACCTTCTGAAGCGCTGCTGCTCCTACTGGTTCGATAACCTTGGTTTCATTCTGAGGGAAAACTTGCTGCTGAACTGCATCATACCTTCCTCTTGGGGTCTCCCAACGAACGTGTGATTCACGCCATCAGGGCACCCTTCAGTTTTCTTTTCCGTCCTCCTTTCTTAGGCTTCTTCTCGGCCGGGATGGTTCCTTTCTGAATCTCCGGGATGATCGTCCTAAGTAGTGTATCCTGGCTGAAAGGCTTGTTGCCTTGTTGATCCTCGGTGAAGAGGACAGGCCGTTCAGGCGTGCCCTGAGAACTGAACAGATGCTTAGTGCAGTGAGGAGCTTGAAGATCCTGATCCTGGTGTCCTCTATTGTCAAAATCCATTAAGTCATCACTATGATCATGGTCATCATCCCCTCCTTTCATTAGCTGATTGACATGATGAATCGCCGACCCTGGTGGAAAGACTAGTGCAGGTTCAGATTGAGTCTTGTGGTCTGGTGGCATGCCCCACATGTACATCAACGGTTCTTGATTCGCCGACCCTACCGGTGTTGGCTGTGGCGGGGTGCAGGTGACAGGAGGGTCCACACGGATCAGTGCCTTTGACCATGTCATGGGATAACCCAAGCATCCATGGAGGGTTTTCTCGGAATCGGCACCCGCGGGTTGAATTGGAGGATAAATGTCATCACAACCCGAGAGCACCCGATCAATATGTACCCGAAACACGTCAGGGGCCATAGGCAGGTTGTGCATCACGCGTTGAGTTGGTCGCATGATGCTTGCTTTTGCCACATCCCGAAGCTCATTCTCCACACGCAATAGCAATGTGCATCCCACCTCGTTGTCCTACGAAAACATGCATGTTAAGGCGTAAGAGAGGGCGCCAAGGATGAGTTATATATACATAATTTGTTGAGACTTTTGCAACGCTTAATTACCGTGAGGGCTTCAAGCTCGGGTAATGGCGTTGGACCACGAACGGGCATGGAAGAGATGACGGAAGGGCTGCTAAGCTGATGCGCGCCGGCTGGCGAAACCCCTTAAGCAACTTCATTGTTGGCGGTCGGCGTCGCATCCTCCGTACCACAAGTAGGGTTGGCGGCCGGCGTCACATCCTCCCTATCACAAATAGGGTTGGCGGCCGGATTGTTGGAGTTGCTTCCGACAAAGCTGGGCATGATAAACGACCCTTGTTGCCCTTCGACCATACAAGTCTTGACCGACTCCATCAGGCTAGGCATGATGGCACTGAGCGTCTGCTGTAGTTGGTTTTGGACTAACCCACGCACGGTTGCTTTCACCTCCTTATCCACAGCCGCCTTTAAATCCATCTCGGCGAACCTCTTCCTCTCGTTTCGCACCTCCTTGGACTCAGTAGGATAATAGTAAGAGTGTTTGTGATGCTTACCGGCGCCGACCACACGGCCACGATGCGGCTGTTCGGTCGCAGGCATGTCCTTGGCCTGGTTGTACGCCCTGACCCAAGCAGTGTCCCACGGGAGATTTTTTGTCGAACCTTGGGTGGAGGTTTGAGTAGATTCCGCTTCCGCCTTTTCTTCTGCCTGGAGAAGGAATGTGCTCAAACCGTTAAGAAACGACGTGAGTGTTATATATAATATAATCAACTTGATTACAAGCACTTTATTTAAACTGGTAAATTCCTTACCAGATACTTCTTCTCAAGCTCCAAGACCTTCTTTCCCGCCTTGAGCTCCCCGGTATCCTTATCAATAACATAATGGGCCCTGATCATTCTGCGGGCCAACGGGTCCTTGAACTTGTTCCAAGGGTTCTCACCTACATGTTCGGCATCCTCCTTGTCCCAAATGGGCTGCTTTCCATCATAGCCACGGGTTCCAAGAGTGTGGACACCTAAGGTCTTGTTCCGCATTTCCTTCCCCCACTCCCGCTTTTTCTTCATCCCTGGGGTATCCATGGTGTCCTTGAAAGTAGTCAAGGCCGCCACCGAAATTTGGGGATAGGTGGCGCAGATCTCTTCAAAACTGCAACCTTTGTCAAGCATCTTCCTCACCCTATACTTCCAAGAGTTTAAGCCTTTGCAGATCTTGCCGAGGGCGCATGTGTTTACTATGTTTTTCTTGATATCTAGGTCATTGTAGCACGAGTGGAGCTTCTGAATGAGTTGCTTTACCAAAAGCTCTGTACTTTTCTTTTTCCGTAGTTCTCCGTCATTGATCGAGCAGATTTCTCGAGCAATGGCGGCACACTGGATGCCGAAGCCCTTCGCATATTTTTCAGGCTCTAGAGGCGTACCAGTGACCTCATCAACCTTTGTGAATACTAGGCGGCCGGTGCCCACCACGTTCTGGCGCCTTGGCTTCTGCTGACGCTTGGCGCTGCTACCTGAGGTGCCATCTGTGCCGGCGGCGCCCGTGTCAGTGGTGTCGTCCCCATCTGACGTATCCTCGTGGGGATCATATTCATCATCACCCATCTCATTGTCATGGTCCTTATGGGGTCTCGACTGTGCATCACTCCCTTGATCAATGCGCAGTTGCTCGGGAGTTTGCGAGGCCAAAAAGTGGAGGTAGTGGTTCTCTAGTTCTTCGTCACTCTCATGACGAGCCCCAGAACCACCGGCTTCGTCATTGTCCGCCATGTCTGCACAAATTAGTAAATAGCACGGTATTAGTAACAAAACAAAACGGAAAAATCCGGCATGACCTTTGCTAAAAAAATGTAGCTACGGAGTGCGAAATTTGCCGAAACGGAAATGAATCAACATTTCGGCATATCTCAAGCAACTCACTAGAACAAAAGTAATAAGAAAATGCAAGTATTAATCCATCCACATCCATATACATCCACATCCATCAACATTCACATCCAGCAAAATTTACTTAGCAAAATTTATGCAACTACTATGTTGATGCAAAATTTACTTAGCATCTAGTCTCCAAATTTATTCATCTACTAAAATTTTCAGCAGCAATATTGCAGCAACTAGCAGCACAAGAAAATATTGCAGCAGTAGCAATATTACAGCAGTAGCAAATATTGCAGCACAGTAGCAAAAAATTCACTGGGGCATTCTAACAAGCACCTAAGGTGCAAGGGAGAGGGGAGGTAGGGGATGGACATAGGCCGAGGCAGCACCTCGATCTTTCCGGCGTGGGGAGGAAGAGGAGCAGAGGTGGACGCGCGGCTCCGGCATGGGGCGGAAGAGGAGCAGAGGTGGACGCGTGGCTCCGGTGTGGGGCGGCTCCAGCGAGCAGGGCCCCGAGCGCGTGGCAGGGGAGGAAGAGGAGGCAGAGGCGCCGCGAGCACGTGGAGGTTGACGTCGGGTGGCGGGGGCGGACATCGTGGAAGGCTCCGGCGTGGGGCTTCGACGGCGTGGGCGGGCTTCGACGGCGTGGAGGTGCTCCGGCGCGCGCGCGGGCTCTCGTCTTAGCACTTAGCGAAATTTGAGAATGGGGAAGACAGAGAGAGGCGCAACGGCGGGGCCCACATGTAAGTGGGCATAACTTATCTGTGGCGCACGGCCTCGTGCGCCACAGGTAAGTTATGTGTCACTTACATGTGGGCCCACCTGTGCGCCACTGGTAAGTTATCTGTGGCGCACGGTTTGTGCGCCACGGGTAAGCACACCGTGCGCCACAGATAACCTGGGGTTTTTTCACAGTTTTTCAAAGTTTTCAAAGTTTTCAAAACCAGAAATTATTTAAATTGCAAAATTTTGCACATATATTTGACAATATTGTTCAGATACTTGAAAAAATTCAAAAACATTCAAAAAATTCAAATATTGAAAAAATGAAAAAAATTAAAAAACATTCAAATATTCAAAAAAATGTCCACACAATTAAGATACAATTGGAGGGATATTTAAATTGCACAATTGTTCACATATATTTGTCAATATTTTTCACATACCATAATATTTTAATTTTTCTTTTGACAAAATTCGAAAATTGTCCACACAATTAAGATACAATAAGAGGGATACAAATGAGGGATACAATATTGTTCTCATATCAATAAGTGTGCTTCATGACTACAAAATAATAAGCGCTTCGAAGAATCGTCAGCGTTTGCCAATTGCAATCTTCTTTCCTTTTTTGGTCACTGTTGAAAAATTTAGCCCGACATTGTGATTTTTTCTTGTGTATGGAGGATCTGCTGACTTGGGTGGTACTGTGGTCCTGCTTCTTCTTGTGGTGTATGTTTCCTGATTGTTGTCGTCATCTTCTATATTTGGGTCACCGTACTTGTCGAAGTCTTCCTCGTTGGCGACTCCATCCATTCTGACGATGTTCCTTTTGCCTCTCCTCACAACAACACGGCTAGGCTTGGACGGGTCGGTTATGAAGAAGCATTGTGTGCAGTGCTTAGCCAATACCCAAGGCTCATTTTTTGCGGTGATGTTGGCGCTTGATTTGGCTTTGGGTATGGACATGGTGATGAAATATCGGTCTTCGGGAGTGACGTTCTTAGCCCATCTGACACGAAACATCGGCACTATTTCTCCAGAGTAGTTTAGCTCCCATATCTCCTCGATCCTTCCATAGTATCTTGTCAGCACGTCACCGGTGTAGGATTCCATCGTTACCCCTGAGTTTTGATAATCAGAGTTTTCGTCCTTCTCCTCCGTGTAGAATGTGTACCCGTTGATATCGTACGCTTCAAACGTCTGGAGGTTGGTCGCGGGTCCATGTGCCAATGCGAATAAGAGGATGTCATCCGTCGAGATCATTGGTGGCGGATTAGACTTAAGCCGTTCTTTGAACCAACCCGCGAAAGAGGAGTTGTGCTCTCTGATTATTTCTCCCTCCGTCCTCGTCTTGCCCACATCACTATACTTGTTCGTAATTGTGTTTTGGTGCTCTGTCAAATAATCGTCAACCATATCAATGTGTTGTAGTGCTACAAAGTTGGCCCTGTCAAAGTCGGCGCGTCGACCTTCAAAGTCCACATGCAAATCCTTCCGGCCATTTCTGTGACCTACTCCACCTAGCCTGCCGAGGTGCTTCTTGTTTACGGGCAAACCAACCGGGTTCTCGAGCTCTAGAAAATTCGTGCAGAAAGAGATGAACTCTTCGGTGAGAAAGCCTTGGACGATGCTGGCATCCGGACGGGCCCTGTTACGCACAAATCCTTTGATGATCCCATTCAACCGTTCGAACGACATCATATTGTGCAGTAACAGCGGCCCGAGATGGATTATATCATCCACGATATGGACCAATAGATGCACACAGATGTCAAAGAATGCGGGCAGGAAGTAGATCTCAAGCTCGCATAGTATCACAACGATCTCTTCCTGCGGCCTATCGAGCTGCTGCCGGGTGATCGACTTTCGAGAGATGACATCGAAAAAGTTACAGAGGCCAAAAAGTGTTTCACGGACGTGCTTGTCCATTATACCTCTGATAGCAACCGGAAAGATCTGCGTCATCATCACGTAACAGTCATGAGACTTCATCCCGCTGAAGCATTTTTTCTGCGGGTCTAGGTATCTGCTTATCAACCCCGCGTAACCGATGGGCACTTTGACTCCTAGAAGGCACTTGAAGAGTTGATCGATCTCATTCTCGTGCAGAGTGAAGCTGGAGGGGGCAATAATAGTCATTATTCCTCTTAACCCTTTTCTCCCTGTGGCCGTCCGTTTCCTCATCGTCCGACTGATCTTCCTCTGGCCTTTTTCGGGTTCCCCCGTGAAGCTCTTTCCTTAAACCATAATATATCAGGTCGCGCCTTGCTTTCGGCCCATCTTTGGTCCTCTCCGCCATGTTGACCACGGTGCCAAACAAACTCTCGAACACATTCTTCGTGATATGCATTAGATCGAGGCAATTAGGCGTACCGAGAATGGGCCAGTACGCCAAGTCCCAAAACACGGACCTCGCCTTCCATACATCCAGGAGCGGAGGTGCCTTCTTCTTCTTCTTTCCCGGCGCAGGGCACTCTTCCCAGTTATCCAGGAGTGTTTTGATCTCTTCGCCGCTTCTCTTACGTGGAGGTCCCCGTGGCTCTTCTTCATTGTTGAACAGGTCTCCACGCTTTCTCCACGGGTCTTTCTTATTAGGTAGCCACCTTCGATGTCCCATTATACAGTTTTCGAAGAACCCTCTTTCCGTAGCTGTAGGTATGTGGTACCATCCATGCACCTGACGCACGCACAATGTCCTTAAACCACCTGGCCCGAGACATATCCGCAGCCGGGCAAGTCGTGCACTGTATAGAGCAAGGCGGCTCTCAATGGGAAATGTTCCTCTGCGACGGCGTCCCATGTGGTGACCCCTTCCGGCGCCCATAACGTGTCCAACTCATCTTTCAGTAGCTTCAGATACAGATTGATGTTGCTGCCTGGTTGTTTCGACCCTTGAATGAGCATGCTCATGTGAATGTACTTCCTCTTCATGCAAAGCCAAGGGGGGAGGTTGTATATCCACACAAACACTGGCCAGGTGCTATGTGTGCTGCTCTGTTTGCCAAATGGGTTGAGTCCGTCGGTGCTCGCACCCATTCTGATGTTCCTTGACTCTGCACCAAAATTTCGATCGTAGTTTTCTAATGCTTTCCACTGGGTTGCATCCGAAGGGTGTGTCAGGATTGCCTTATCCATCCGGTTTGGGTCCTTTAGCAGTGCCTTCTTTCTATCCGCGTGCCAGCGCATGAGCTTTGCTTCCTTGGGGTCCAGGAAATACCTCTGCAGACGGGGAATGAGCGAAAAGTACCACACAACCTTTCGAGGAGCTTTCTTCGTCCCTTTCTTGTATCGAGCAGCGTTGCACACTGGACATGTGGTCTTGTCCGCATCCTCTTTCCGATAAATGTAGCAATCATTGATGCATACATGGTATCTTTCGTGCAGTAAATCAAGAGGGCACATGACTTTCTTGGCTTCGTTTAGATTCTTAGGACACGTGTTCTTCTCCGGAAGGACATCCTTCCAGTATTGCAGATAATCGTCGACACTAGCGTCGGTCCAGTGGTGTTTTACCTTCATCTGCAGAACATCGAGAGCTACTTTCAAGCGAGAGTCCTCTGGCCTGCAACCTGGATACAACAGAGTATTCGTATCTATCTCAAGTTGCCCCAACTTAGATTTCTCTCTAGCAGCAGTGTCGTGTCTCGATGCACGGACACCGGGATTAGAGGATACCCCCTTTTAGGTTCGGCACGGGGCGCGAAGGAGGCTGAGAATCGTCTTCGTGGGCGAGGTTCGGATCAAGCTCTCCTCTCCACGATCAAAGCATGCAACCAAATGGACACAAGGAGCTACCCAGATTCAGGCCGCCCGGAGGCTAAAAGCCCTACTCCTGCATGTCTGGATAGATGGGTTCTTCATAGTGTGGCGTACAACGGAGCCTTCCGGACAGGGTACCCGGAAGGGTTTTGGCTGGACGTAGAAGAAGGACAGATCCTGACCCGGAGTAGATCACCTTCCTCTCTATCTTGGCAGCCCTAGTCTAGTCTTGCTCTGGTTGGACTTGTTCCTCCCCTCCTCCGTGCCTTGGTCCTCCTTTTATAGGCCAAGGGGTTGCCACAGGGTCACGTGAGGGGCATGAGGGGCCTTCGGCGCGAAGGACCCTCCCAGGCTGGTTTAGAGAGAGACGTGGCCTCTTCTTAGCCTAGTGTCTCCTTTGGGTTAGGTGGGAGCATCCGCCTTGGGGTGAACAGTGGCTGACACAACCACGGGCTATGTCTCCGGCCCCCGCCACCATCACCTTGCTTCCCAAGTCTTCTGAGGTCTTCTAGCATGAGGTGGAGTGCTTATCCACAGCGGTACGATGATGTACCCGAGAGGGAGCCCAGCCTCCTGCCGGGGGCTCGGACCCTCGGGGTCTTCCGTGTCTTCTAGCTTGGTTCGGGGACCCGACAGGCCCCCAGGACCGGAGCCCTTTGTCGGTGTAGGTCTTGCTTGGCCTCCGCAGGGTTGAAGGGTGAACCCGTCAGCTTGACTTGGTTCTTGGCCTTGTCCATCTTTGTCTTGGGCCCACAGGGAGTGGACCCACTTTGGCAGCACTAGGGGAACCCCATGTTCCACTGCTGCGACAAGCAGCTCTATCGTTAGTCGTCGGCCCTAGAAGCAGTTCTTGCAAATGAGCGTCCTGCAAGAACGTAGTTAGCGGCGGCGTCGGTGCCTCCTCCGCGTCAACCAAATCTCCATTGTCATGTGTGGTAGGCTCTTCTTCGTCTACTCCCTCCTCGTTGTTATTCTCAACAATCATGTCATGTTGCCCTTCGTCCTCATCTACTGCATGTAACTCCACATCATCTTCATCATTTATCCAAGGGGCGCCATCCATGAAACCATGCATGAGCAGGTGATCCCGCACTACACCGGAATAGGGGTGGTGCAAGATCAATAGCTTGCATTTTCGACACGGACAGTTTATCTCCAACTCGTCCTTTTTATACATGTCCTCCATCGTGTGTCTTAGATATCTGGCCACTTTCCTTTCGCTCATGATGATCATTATCGCCTGTCTGCAGAGTACATATAAGAAAAATGATTAGGTTGCACATCTCTCGGTTGTTGTCGTCATGCAAAATTTCGGCATGACCTCCCTACAAACTGGGACCGAGAAGTTTACCAAAGTTTTGCCGAAACAGAAATGAATCAACGTTTCGGCAAAGCATTGGCAACTCATTTTCATTTGCATCATTTCCGGATGGTGAGAACACATCATTTAGCGATCACGCATCCACCCAAATTTCACATTTTCATTTATTTAGTGATTTTTTTATATTTAGTGATCACATGCCCAAATCTCACAATTTCATTTATTTACATCATCAAATCCATATAGTCACCTTAATTACACACGAGAAGAGATGAGACCGCGAGACGACATGTTGACGAGCTTATTTTGGAGAAGGGAGAGAAAACGTAGCTAGATCTATAGAGATAAGGTGTGTGGGAGAGATTTTAGAAGGTAGATCTACGTCATGGACGTAGGAGATGTGTGGGATGGAGATATTTAGCAACTTAAAGTGGTTAGATTGACCAAATCTGGTGCAAAATGGGGGGAAATGAGATAGGAAGCAAGAGCTTTCGAGCTAAGAGGAAAGGGGGAAGTGAGGTTGCAATAATGGAGGTGGAGGTAGGTGGGCGACTTTAAGGCCTCAGCCCAGGTTACCAGTGGCGCACAGGATACCTTGTGCGCCACAGGTAATGCAGTTACCTGTGGCGCACAGGACCGTTCGCCACAGGTAACTGCATTACCGGTGGCGCACAAGGTAGCCTGTGCGCCACAGGTAGTTTCAGCCTCATCTGGCAATTTCCAAAATATCTGCCCACATTTACCAGTGGCGCACAGGCTACCTTGTGCGCCACAGGTAATGCAGTTACCTGTGGCACACGGTCCTGTGCGCCACTGGTAACTTCTCCCTGTTTGCACAAATCTCTGGAAACTTACCTGTGGCGCACCACCATGCTTGTGCGCCACATGTAATAATTTACTAGTGGCACACAAAAACCTTGTGCGCCACAGGTAACTTTTCCACAGATTTGTCAAAACAGGAGAGAGAATACCAGTGGCACACAAAAACCTTGTGCGCCACAGGTAACTTTTCACGTATAAGCAGTTTTCTACTAGTGGTTGTAAGTGTTTCTACAAAATCAAAGGTATTCGTTTATCTAAATTTGAACCTAAAGCTTTAGAGGGTGTTTTTGTTGGTTACAGTGCGGACTCTCACACTTATAGAGTCTACGACAAATCCTTAGGGAGAGTTGTGGAATCTTGTAGTGTGAGGTTCGATGAGAATGACGGCTCCCAAGTGGCGCAATTTCATGTTTGTGATGTAGATAATGAGGAACCTCAAGATGCTATAAGGAGAATGGGCGTTGGCTTCTATCGCCCCGTTGAAATCCATCACGAGCCTCCTCAAGCAAGTACAAGCTCCACTCAAGTGGAGATCACATCATCACAAGTTGAACCGGTGCCCTCCATGGAAGCAAATGAAGCACCTATCCAAGAACAAGTTCAAGACCCTCCTCAAGTTGACCAAGTTGCTATGCAAGAACCGAGCTCTCCTATTGTTGATGCTAGCCAAGGTCAAGACCAAGATCAATCCTCTCCTTCTATTGTTGAAGATGTGCAAAATGATGGTCAAGGTCAACACTCCGGTCAAGACGGGGACTCAAATGATCAAGATGATCAAGTGATACCTCCAAGATCCAATAGAGATATTGAAACCCGTCGTCAAGAAAGAGTTAAAAAGGATATGAGAAGAAAGAGTATGCATCTTGAAGCTATTATTAGTGACCGAAGAAAGGGTGTCACCACAAGGGGACAATTGGCTAATTTTAGCGAGCATCAAGCACACATCTCCATGGTGGAACCGAAGAAAGTCTTTGAAGCTCTTGAAGATCCGGATTGGTTGGAAGCTATTAGAAGGATAGGGCCTATAATTACTATTACCAAAATTATTCCTATAAGCATTGTTGTTGAAGTTATTATTTTTAATGAAGTTCACATCAACATGCTCTTCTTGAGCAACCAAAGAAGCTAAAGGAACATTATTTGGATCAACATGTGTTTGACCATTTGCAAGCATAGACATAATAGTATCAATTTTGGCACTCAAGGAAGAGGTTTCTTCAACAGAATTTACCTTCTTACCTGTTGGAGCTCTCTCGGTGTGCCACTCAGAATAATTTACCATCATATCATCTAGAAACTTTGTTGCAGCACCCAAAGTGATGGACATAAAGGTACCTCCAGCAGTCGAATCCAATAAATTCCTTGAAGAAAATTTAATCCTGCATAGAAGGTTTGGATGATCATCCAAGTAGTCAGTCCGTGAGTGGGGCAATTTTTAACCAATGATTTCATTCTCTCCCATGCTTGAGCAACATGTTCATTATCAAATTGCTTAAAATTCATTATGCTACTTATCAAAGAAATAATCTTAGCAGGAGGATAATATTTTTCAATAAAAGCATCTTTGCATTTAGTCCAAGAATCAATACTATTTCTAGGCAAAGATAGCAACCATTCTTTAGCACGTCCTCTCAAAGAGAAAGGAAAAAAGTTTCAGTTTAATAATATCACCATCAACTTCCTTAAGTTTTTACATTTCACAAAGTTCAACAAAGTTATTAAGGTGAACAGCAGCATCATCACTACTAACACCAGAAAATTGCTCTTTCATAACAAGATTTAAAAGTGCAGGTTTAATTTCATAAAACTCTACTGAAGCAGCAGGTGGAGCAATAGGTGTGCATATGAAATCATTGTTGTTTGTGCTAGTGAAATCACACAACTTAATATTCTCAGGAGTACTCATTTTAGCAGAATTAAAAACAGGACAGAAAATAACTTGAAAATAAACTAAATGCAAGTAACTAATTTTTTTGTGTTTTTGATAATTAAAAGCAAACAAGATAAAATAAAATAAACTAAGCAAGACAAAAACAAAGTAAAGAGATTGGAAACGTGAAACTCCCCTTGCAGAAATGCTCTTGCTCCCCGGCAATGGCGCCAGAAAAAGTCTTGATTTCTAGGCGTGCACGTTCGTTGGGAGACCCCAAGAGGAAGGTATGATGCAGTCTAGCAGCAAGTTTTCCCTCAGTATGAAACCAAGGTTTAATCGACCAGTAGGAGCAGTAGCGCTTCTGAAGGTTGTCAACGGCGTAATATGATGCGGCGCAACACCAGGGATTCCGGCGCTGACGTGGAACCTGCACACAACACAATCAAACTACTTTGCCCCAACGAAACAGTGAGGTTGTCAATCTCACCAGCTTGCTGAAAACAAAAGATTAAACGTATGGTGTGGAAAATGATGTTTAATTGCAGAGAATGAAAAGGAACAATGTTTGTAGTTTGTGGTTTAATCAGTGTAAAAGAATGGACCAGGGTCCACAGTTCACTAGTGGTGTCTCTCCATAAAAGATAACTAACATGCTGGGTGAACAAATTACAGTTGGGCAATTGACAAATAGTGAGCGCATGACAATGCATATATATGACATGATGACTACTATGATATTTAATTGGGCATTACGACAAAATACATAGACCGTTATCCAACAGCGTCTATGACTAATAATCCACCGCCGGGTTGTCATCCGAGTCCCCCGTTGGTATTAAGTTGCAAGCAACGGATAATTGCATTAAATAAAGTGCGTAATGTAAACAAATACATATGACCGTGGACATAGCATTGTTAGGTTACCCCTAGTGGCAACAGCACATCCTCAATCTTAGAAGTTGCTGTCACTCTCCCAGATTACCGGAGGCATGAACCCACTATCTAGCATAAATACTTTCTCATGGAGTTACAAGCATCTACTTGGCCAAAGCATCTACTAGTAACGGAAAGCATGCAAGATCTTAAATAACATAGGGCATAGATTGATAATCAACTTGACATAATATTCAATATTCATCGGATCCCAGCAAACACAACATGTAGCATTACAATAATATGATCTTGATCATGTAGGGCAGCCCACAAGATCTAAACATCATGGCACAAAGTGGAGAGACAACCATCTAGCTACTGCTATGGACCTGTAGTCCAAGGATGAACTACTCACGCATCACTCCGGAGGCAGGCATGGCGATGTAGAAGCCTCCGGTGACGATTCCCTTCTATGGCAGGGTGCCGAGAAGAGGTTCTGGATCCTCCCGAGCTAGGGTTGATGGTGGCGGCGTCTCTGGAACTTTTCATGGATAATGGCTCGGGTATTTAGGGTTTTTGCATGGGGGGGAATAAGTAGGCGAAAGGGCGGCGGTTGGAGAGCCCGAGGGGCCCACACCACCCCAGGGCGCGCCAGGGGGTGGCCCGCGCCCTAGTGGCGTGTGGGGCCCTCCTGGCTTTCCTTCGTTGCTCCTTTGGTCCTTCAGGTGTGGTCTGCTAAAATAGGCCCCTCCGTGAAGTTTCGTCCAATTCCGAGAATATTTCCAGACTAGCTTTTATGGAATACAAAAATAGCAGAAAACAGGAACTGGCATTTCGGCATCTTGTTAATAGGTTAGTCCCAAAAAATGTATAAAAGTGGTATAAAGTAGATGCAAAACATGTAGCAATTGGTATAATATTAGCATGGAACATCAAAAATTATAGATATGTTTGAGACGTATCAGAGCACCTAAGAGAGCTATTGCTAGACCGTGGATTTGAAGTGGGGCAAATCGATCCCACCCTCTTTACCAAGAGGGTTAAAGGGGAGCTTTTCATATGCCAACTTTATGTTGATGATATTATCTTTGGCTCATCTAACAAAGCTTTTAATGATGAATTTTCAAAGCTTATGACCGATAGGTTCGAGATGTCCATGATGGGAGAGTTGAAATTCTTCCTTGGTTTTGAGATCAAGCAATTGAGTGGAGGGACTTTCATCTCTCAAACAAAATTTACCCAAGACATTCTCAAGAAGGTCAAGATGCAAGATGCTAAAGAGAAGAGGTTTCCTATGGACACCAAATGTCATCTTGAACTTAATTCAAAGGGTAACGATGTTGATCAAAAACTTTATCGCTCTATGATTGGTTATTTGGTTTATCTTTGTGCATCTAGACCCGATATTGTGTTGAGTGTAGGGGTGTGTGCAAGGTATCAAGCGGCTCCTAAAGAAAGCCACTTGCAAGCGGTCAATAGAATCCTTCGATATTTGGTTCATACCTCAAAGTTTGGTTTGTGGTATCCTAAGGGCTCCAACTTCTCTCTTCCCAGGTACACAGATTCGGATTGGGATGGTTGTAAGGATGATAGGAAATCAACTTCCGGGGCATGCCAATTCCTTGGTAGGTCCTTGGTGAGTTGGTCTTCTAAGAAGCAAAATTGTATATCTCTCTCCACCACCGAAGCCGAGTATGTGGCAGCCGCTAGTGCTTGCACCCAATTGCTATGGATGAGGCAAACTTTAAAGGAATACGGTGTCCATTGTGACAAAGTGCCTCTTTTATGTGACAATGAAAGTGGTATCAAGATTGGTCACAACCCGGTGGAACACTCAAGAACGAAGCATATTGAGATTCGTTATCACTTTATTCGTGATCACATTAACCGGGGTGACATTTAGCTTGGCTATATTCCAACCAAGAACCAACTTGCCGATATGTTCACGAAGCCACTTGATGAAGCAAGATTCACTTTTTTGAGGCATGAGCTAAATATCGTGGATTCAAGGAGCGTGGCTTGACTATTTTGCATACACATTTATGTCTTGACTATCTGTTTGGTTTAGGTGTAGGCATGGATATAAGGGGAGTGCGACTCTAATACATTGGACCATCCCTCCCCCCATTATGCCGACATCAAGAAATCATTTGTCTCTCTATATTCGTGCCATGAATTGTGAGCTTAAATGATGAGTAGTGGTAGTGAACCCAAGATACATCTTCGCGGTGTCACGCCACATACACTCTTACATGGTGGCCTAGGCCACCGTCCTCCTCCATATGAGGAGTTGATCTTATTTGGATCTTATTCGGGTGTTTTAGACCTTTCGCTTTGGGAGAGTGCTCAAATTTGGCCTTTCATGTCGCTTCTTGCATTTTTGGGCAAACTCTCTCTCTCCGGTTTCGAGTTCTATCCTAAGCCACAACCTTATCATAAGCCACACTCCTTCTCAAATACCTTTTATTTCATGCTCTCGGCGAAGTTGACGGTCGGAACCGGCGACAAAATCTTTTTACGGCTTCAATTGGAGCCATAATAAGTTTTTGCCCCTGGCACCGGTACTACCAGTTCTTGGAGCGGTACTACCGCTGGCTCGGGTGCCTCAGCCCCTTGCCAGCGCGTGGGAACCCTTTTCGGACCGCGCAGGAATCGGGGGCGGTACTACCGCTGGATCGAGCGGTAGTACCGCTCGTGCGGATTTTGATGATGATGCTGATGATGATGATGTTGATGCTGACGCTGCCTCTGACTCGGAGTGATCTCCTTGGGACGTAGCATCGCTCTTTTCCCTTTTTGCCGTTTCGATGCCAAAGGGGGAGAAGTAGTTCTAGTAGGTTCTCCATGGGATTTGCATGGGTTCGGGCACAAGCATATGTGTTTATCATTCTTATTGCGCTTGTGTCCGTTCTTTATCTCTTTGTCAAACTTATTTGCTTTTTGTGACTGTTGAACTATGTGGATGTTATGTTTATGTTCTATGTGATAGACATATGGATTTCTAATTATGTATGGTTGAGACTACATTATTGTGCTATGATCTCTATGGATTATTATTTTTCATCTATATGCACAAGGTATGATCTTCATCTCAAGTCTCAACCTAGTGTGTGTTTTGTCTCTTGTTGCACATTTATTGTGATCTATATCATGTGTTGGAAATTGTTCTTTCTATATGTGTGTATTTGCATTCCAAGGCAAACTAATTATATGCACACATCTAGGGGGAGTTCTTTCCATTCTTTGTTGAAAAACATGACCGAGTTGTGGAATTCTATTGCAAATCCTAGTGTTGTCATCGAACACCAAAAAGGGGGAGATTGAAAGAACATTTTTTAATCCTTCGTGTTTTGTGTGTTAGGCAACAACACTAGTGATGATTTAATATGTGAATCAAGTGATGCAGGTTTTACCATGATTAAAACACCTTTGCATCAAATCCAAAAAGGAAGTTGAAAAGAGCTTGTATTGTTGCTGAAGAATGTGAATCGGATTATCCGGTCCAGGGTGACCCGGAATATCCGATTATCAAGGATGTGTCGATTTCAGCTAAGGACTTGGAAAGAAACGGTACTGATGTTCTTCGGATTATCCGATATAGAAAGGATCGGATTATCTGGCCCTGTCGGAATATCCGGTACTCAAGCAAACCGGATTATCCGACTGTCAAGACTTTGCTCGAATTCGACTAAGGACCTCAAGCAATCAAGTTCTGAGGAGTATTGGAGTTTCTCGGATTATCCGGTTGTTGTTGGATCAGATTATCCGGTTGTTCAGAATATCCGATACTCACTTGTATCGGAATATCTGATTGAGCTGTCTGCAACGGATACATTTCTGGGAGGGGTATAAAAACCCCTCCACCCTCCTTCAGCCAGCTAGCTCGCCCAAAAAGAAGAACACCATTGTTGCAAGCTCAAGAATCACAAGATCTCCCAATCCCTCCACCCAAACTCGTTGATCTTTGGAGGATTGAAGGAGAAGGCCCGGATCTACATCTTCACCAAGCAGTTTTTCATTTCCCCCTCATTCACTTGAGAGCCCCTTTGCTAGGGTTTCCATTGGGAAAGCCTAGCTCATTGTTGTACTTACTTGATTGTCTTTGTGACAGATTGTAGCTGTTTGGGAGCCCCAAGCCCGTTGTGAGTTGTGCCCCGAATCATTGTTGTAAAGGCTCCGGACTCCGACTTGAAGGTTTCCGATAGTGGAAGGTGAACCAAACCTTTGTAGTGCGGTTCATCGGAGAAGAAGGTGACGCCTTTGTGGCTGTTGAGTTTTGACCTTCGTGGTAGCTCACACCTCTCCAACGAGATGTACTCCCCTAAAAAGGAGGAACTCGGAAATACATCCGTGTCTCCGCGTGCTTTCACTTCGGTTACTTTTATCCTTGTTTACCGTCTTTACTTCTTGTACCGTGCCTAGTTGCTAACTTGTCATATAGGTAAATTCACCATAGTTGCATATCTAGAGAATTTACCTTTTGTGTCAAGCCTAATTTGAAAAAGAATTAAAATTTGAAGTAGCACCTATTCACCCCCCTCTAGGTGTCATACCGATCCTTTCAATTGGTATCAGAGCCTCGGCTCTCTTGTTGGGCTTAACCGCCTAAGAGAAGTATGACAAGTGATAATGACTCCGAGACGGAGCAAGCCACTCCGGCATCCATGGCCGATCTCAAAACGATGGAAACATCATTGAAATCGTCCATGGATGTCAAATTTGATGAGATACGTGACTTGATCATGAAACTCACAAATGGGAAGGCTCCTTCGGAGATCAACACTCCTTTAGAGGAAGAGGACTCCGCTAACTCCAATGACGGTGAAACCGAGGAGGAAAAAGAGAAAAGAAAGAAGGCTAAAGAAGGCGATCTCACTAAGGGGGATGAAGAAACCAAAATTAAAGATCCCCCTCCATCCACATCCGAGCATGATGGTGGGAAGGAAGGTTACCATGCGGTTTCTCATGTGTACTCTCCCGACCTACCTATCCCTTACACCCACATAAACCCTTTAGGTTCTCCACCTAAGCTTAATGCATTGGCTTTTCCTAGTTGGCAACACTCAATGAAATCTCATGTCAACAGTTCCTCTATCGAGCTTTGGAGGATCATCAAAGATGGATACAAGGTTGTGGATCCTAACAACTTGTCAAGGAGAGAGGTGGCCGAGAAACAACTCAATGCCTCCGCTCTCCACATGATTGAACTTGCCGTTGGAGAAAATGTCATGCATCACATTTCACATGTCTCCACCGCCAAAGAAGCTTGGGATTGCCTTGAGGTGGCATTCCTTGGAAATGAAAGCATGAAGAGGAATAGATTTGATGCTTTGAACAATGAAGCCGAAGGCTTCTACATGCTTGATAATGAAACTCATGCGGAGATGTATGGAAGATTCAAGATTCTTGCCAAAGCCTTTTATAATGTAGGGGCAACCTATGCGGATGATGCTTGGGTCAAGAGGAAGTATGTGAATGCTCTCATGCCTTTCGAGCCCATTGATTTGAAGGCCATACAAGGAAGACACAACTACCTTCTAATGTCATCCAATGAAGTTATGCAAGAAGTCCAAGCCTCCAAGGTTGCCACCAAGAATGCTCAAGACAACCGTGCTAGGGCCATGGGAATGAAACAAGGTCCCTCACTTGCTTTGAAGGCCAAAGTGGTGAGTCTTGATGATAGTGTGGAAATTGAAGCATGCCCAAGCAACCTTCCTCCCGATGACCTTGAACAAGCCCTCCATGGTCACATAGCTCTTGCAACAAGGACTTTTTGGCGTGACCCAGCCAAGGCAAAGGCTCAAGTTAATCTAAAAAACAGTCCAAGTGGGAAGAAGGAGTTTGCTACAAGGATAAAGACTTGCTACAATTGTCATGACAAGCATCACTTCATCAAGGATTGCCCTTATGAGAACCGAGAATAACATGGTGGAAGGCTTGTCCCAAAGGATCACTCGAAGTTGATTCAAAAGAAGCCCGTTAGCAAGAGGAAGCCATTCTTCAAGAAGACACCGAGAATTGTGTGGGTGGCTCAAGAAGAGTATCCTTCCAAAGATTCCGAAGGAGAAGATGAACCCACCGACAAGGTGGCCGCATTGGCTATTGTATCAACTCCACCATCTTCTCTCTTTGAATCCCCCAATGAAAATCTCCCCACCAACAACGCTCGTTGCCTCATGGCTCAACTTATCGAGGTATCATCTTCTACACCCAAGACCATGCATGAAATGAATGATAAATCTAGTCTTGTGGTTAAGAAAGAACTTGTTGCTTTCGATGCTTTCGATACTTTTGTGGCTTACTTGCAAGGTGAAGCTAAGGAACATGTTGAGTCTCTCTTGAGACAACTTAGTGGGGCCAAAGAACTCCTTGAAGACAAGGGTAAAATTGAGAGAGAGGATTCTCTCACCATAGCATCCTTCAATGCTTCCATAGAATCCTTGAATGCTTCTCTTGAAGAAGAGAGTGAATATAGAACTACTCTTGAGGAAAGACTTGAGTCTGTAGATGATAAAAATGATGAAATAATTGCTAAAATCATTAAAGATAGAGATCATGTCTTTGTTAAATATAAAGTGATTAAAAAGGAGAAAGTCAAATTTGTGGCTGCTAATGCTAGACTTCTTGAGGATTTGGAGAAGCTTGACAAGGCTCACAAGATGTCGTCGTATCGGCATCGTAGATAGGAGACGGGGGTCCTCTAGCCGCTGGTTAACCGAGGGGGTGAAAGGGAGCGTCGTCGAGGTCGGGATTGAACAAGGCAGTTTACCCAGCTTCGGATCTCGCAACGGTGGCGATCTCCTACGTGCTGCTATAACTCACTATAATGGCAACAGCCTTGGTCAGGTTACAATGAGTACAAAGTATATGCCCTAGAGGCATCCCTGGTCCGGCTTATATAGGCGGCCAGATGCAGGGGTACAAGATAGTTACGTATCCGGCAAGTATACAGAGTCCTAAACCTATCCGGCAAGTATGCCGCCTACCGCCTATGTCTTGATGGCTTCTTGGGCTTCGGTCTTGGGCCTCCATCTTGCCGGCATCCGCCTACCTTGAGTTGCCAGCTATCTGGGCCGCCCGGCAGGCAAAGCCTTAACCACCACTGCGGGCCACCCTGGACTAGCCGGATTTGCCATGTTGGTGATACCACTGGTTGGTATAACCCCAACATTAGCCCCTGGAAGGGTTAAAGTTCTTCAGGCACCGTCTTATTTTGCTGACAACATATGTCTTGTTTTGTTAGTGTCTGAAGAGCTTGAAGCATTCCACAGTTGAAAAATAGGCGGCGATCCGTCAAAAGTTGCCGGAACAGAGCCGCCAACATGGGAAAGACGGCATGACCGCTTGTCAGGAATCTTCCATGTGTGGTCTTGTCAAACTGACAAGTTTCGTCAAATGTTGACGGATGACGTCATGGGGTCCACGACAGTTTGAACCTCATGATGATCTTTCCACTATGCACGGGAATCGAGGAGACAGTCTCGCGGACACCGTTGCCACGACGTGCAAGTCGTGGGCACGTGGCGGAAATCTCGGGCTTTTCCTTCTCGCGCACGAATCTCGGCGTAATGGAGATAAATACCTTCGCCCTGCCCAGCGGCAAAGGTTACTCCCCATTCGCACATCACCGCAGCCACTTCCACTTCAGCGCTCCTCCCCATCGAACTCCGGCGAGCGCATCTGCGAGCAGCACACCCCCAAAACCAAATGGCTAGCGACAACGAGCAGACTCCGGTGGCGGCGGCGGCGGCGACCTCCGCAGCAACTGCTGTAGACGCGGCTGGATCTAGATCTACTGCTACGACGGCGGGAGCTCCGGCGAGCTCTGCGCCAACGATTTCTTCCACCCCCGCCACTGATATGGGCGGGGCGCCACCATCTTCTTCGGCACCGGCTGCGGCGGCGGAAACAACCACCTCCCCCATCTCCGTGTCCCCACTGGCGACGGCGGACCCTGTGCCTATGGCTGACCCAGAGGCTGCCACCGGCGAGGACAGCGATGAAGAGGAAGAGGTTGATGATCTGGGCTCCAGGTACTGGCTTCCGTCATGTTTTACGGAGGCCTACATGAAGGAGCTGGAGGAAGGCGGCTTCTTGCCGCCAAAGTCTGAGTGCAGTTGGCGGCTGCCAGGGGAAGAAGTTGTCCCCGAGCCGGTAGACGGAGAGAGGGTCATCCTGACTTCTCATCTCCTGCGCGGCATGACTCTGCCGCCTTCCGCCTTCTTTTCCGCTGTGCTTGACCACTATGGGTTGCAACCACACAATATCGCACCCAATAGTATCCTAGTTTTAGCCGGCTTTCAAGCTCTATTTGAAGGCTACTTAGGAGTAGCTCCCACAGTAGAAGCCTTCAAATACTGCTTCATCTGTCGCCGGCAAACCGTTTCTGCCGGCGTGATGGCAACCTACGGCAGTGTGACTTTCAACTGCCGCCAAGGTGACTGGTATCCAAAGATTTCCTACATAGAGTCTGTAAAGAATTGGTCCAGCACCTTCTTTTATTGTAAAGATATTCCTGCTCCCGGCAAGACGGTGGGTATTCCGCCTTTTGTCAACTCTCCACCAGAGCATCAAGCGCACTGGACAGAGAAGCCGGCCACCAATCTGCCGGAGGAACTCCGCCTAGCTTTTAGGCGGATCGAGTTTCTCACAAAGACCATGGTCCCTCCCCACCTTGACGGAGTCGACACCGTCGTGTGCTGGCTGTCAGGGCGGATCATGCCTTTGCGCCACCGCCCGCTCAAGATGTGCGAGTACAAGGCAGAGGCGTCTGACGGTACACTTGAAGAAAGTGTGCTCCTTTTCCGGCTGCGAGAACTCATCCAGCCGAGGTTCATTAAGGCGGCCGAGAGCGTCGCCATGTTTACACATGACAATCCAGTCCTAAAGGTAAAGCGTAACTTCCTTTATTTTTGTACTTGCTTTCCTTGCCGGTGGCGGTACTAACTTGACTTTGCTTAACCAGCTGAAGACCTTGACGGAGGAGGACTTGGCACCCAACTACTACAACGCTGGGGCCAAGACCAGGAAGCGCAAGCTCACCTCCACCAGGGATTTGGAGAAGAAGAAGAAAGCTGCTCTCACCACTGAGACGGAAGACGAGATTTTGGGGGAGAATATCCCCACCAAGCGGTAAGTTACTGCGCACTTGGTTTATTTGATTTTAGGCTATTCATCCGCTAACTTGCCTGCATCTTCTTTCAGATCCAGGCCTGCCATGGCCAAACTGCGTGCCAATGTGAAAGCAGCAGCCGGCAGAGTCAAGCCGGCAAAAACTTCTCCGGCAACCGCGCCAGCCACCCCTGCCGCCAACCCTTCCGTGGTGTTATGCCCGGGAACTTTTCAGGCGGACAGGACGAGGGTGGCTGGCCCAGGCCACTCTGCTGCGGAGAAGGCGGCAGGCAAGAAGGTTGCTGCCGGCACACCCCTATGAATGGCTGAAGCTTCGGCTAATGATGCCGCTCGGATCATGGCCATAAAGAAAGAAACGGCGGAGGCAGCCAAGGAGAAACTTGGCGGATCGACCTCGCACCCCAAGCCTGCACTTGGCGGGGAAACGATGGATGCGCGCCACACGCTGCAAACCATGTGCGATGGTACCAAAAACTGGTACAAGCACATGAGAACGCTCCAAGACACTCTCCAAGGACATCTTGAGGTAAAATAGTACATAGTTGCAGCCCCCGACTACTTTGTCGGCTAAAACATTGGTTTAGTCGGCGGAGTGGTCCACTATCTATGACTGTAAAACCTAACCCTTCTGTCCATGTTCTTGCAGGCTACCTTGGCCTCCAACCGCGAGCTTTTCACTGCTACAAAAAGCAAGAACAGGGAGGTCCGGGAACTCCAGCAAGAACTGGAGTTGAAGAACGCCCAACTTGCAAGCTTTGAATAGGCGCGCAAAAAAGATGAAGGTTAGGATTTCTTTGCCTTCTTCTCATCCGTCAAGTTTTCCGCGATTGCTCCGACAAGTATTTTAGCCGGAGTTTTTTCCTTTTTTCTTTGTTGTAGAATTGTTAAGCACTGCGAAAGATATCCTCAAGAACTCCTCTAACATGCAAGCTTTGATGAACGAAGCTGCAGATCTTGCCCAGGAGGTCATGAAGCTGAAGGCGGATCACGCCAAGGAGCTGGAGGAGCGGGATATGAACCATGGCACCGTGGTCAGCAAGTTGACAGAACAGATCCAGAATCTGACCAACAGCCTTTCCGAGGTGACAAAGACCTCCAAGCTCCAGCAAGAGAACCATGCCAAGGCTGTGCAACTAGCCGAGGAGACTCTTGCCGGCCACCTGGATGAGATCAATGCCATCCATGACCACGTCCTTGGTAAAATTTGACCCTGTCCTTCCATTCTTGTACTTTGAAAATTCTTGCCGGCTTGTGCTTAACTTTGAAATTTTCCTCCTTGTAGCCCCGGCAAACTTGAGCGACATCGAGGACGACTCGCCCCGCCTTGCACGCATACTAAAGATTGGTGAGCTGATCACCGACATTATTAGCGTAGGGCAATCGTTCGCCGCCAAGTTTTATCCGAGTGAAGGCAGTGATCCTGTTGTCCTCGAGGCAGTGCCAGAGCTGCTGAGGAAGGCGGCCGAAGAGCGTGAGAGCATGCTGCGCTCAGCTGCCCGTGGCGCTGCCAAGGTTTCCCTCTCCCTGTGCAAGGCCTGGTACTCCGAGGCGGACATGCATCAGGTGACAGAATTCATGCCCACTGAGGATGAAAATGGCGATGCCATTGATTCCAAGGAAGTGATGGCTTCTGTCTCTCGCTATGCCACTCGAGTGGCCAACATGGTGGATCTCCGCGTCTTCTACAAGGAGCACCCAGACCCGCACCTTGCCGCAGGTGGAGCCTCTCCAGTTGCCGGCGTGGATGCCACAGGTGGCGAGGGGGAAGCTGAACAAAGCAGCCCCAAGGATGGCGGAGCCGGTTCTGAAGATGCCGGCGTCAGCCCCCAGCCCCCGAAGCATCGACCAAGGCGGCAACACCGTAGACTTGTCCTGCAAACAATGTAACAAGACAATGCGTTAATCTGTTGACGCAAAAAACTTGTTTTGTGCTGGTGGGATGTAAATATACTTTTGTTGGCCAACTTTTATGCTACACTTGGTGGTAGACTTATTTTAAGTGGCCCGCCTTAAAAATGTATCTGTTCATGCTTAACGTTTCATATGTTGGCGGAACCTCATCTCAGTTACTTTAGCTGTGCCAACCAGGTGCAATACCAATTAGTTTAGACACAGAGACTAAAGCCGGCATGTTGGTGCCAACGACATACTACTAGGCGACCCACACACAAACAAACAGATAGTCATATTAGGCGGTGCAAAGGTTGTTTGCTTAATTTTAGCCGGCGACGGCAAATGCCAAAAAAGTTGGAACCATTAGCACTGAGCGAAAATTTTGGTAACTTTTGACATGATAGATATATGATTGCAAGAAAAGACAAAAGATGGCATGATCTCTAGACGGACTGAGCAAACCACAGACTTTTATTTCATAATCATATAATACTTATTACAATCAGAAATTGCTAAGTGTAAAAGGGACGTAGCTGCTCAATGTTCCATGGACGCTTGGTTTCCTCATACTTGTCGTCAACCTTCGCTTCGCTTACGTCCTCGCTTCTTCTTGTAGCCGTCACGTATGTCCATCAAGTAATAGGAACCATTGAGCAGTACTTTGCTGACCACAAAGGGCCCTTCCCATGGAGGGGATAACTTATGCAAGCCTTTCCTATCCTGGATTAGGCGGAGGACCAGGTCACCTACTCTAAAACTACGTTGTCGCACTCTTCGACTATGATACCGGCGCAAATTCTGCTGATAGATGGCGGATCGTGCAATGGCAACGTCACGTTCTTCGTCAAGTAGATCAAGGCCGTCCTGTCTTGCATCTTCTGCGTCTTCTTCGACGTAGGCTTGAATTCTGGGGGAGTCAAACATCATGTCGGATGGCAACTGCTTCAGCGCCATAGACTAAGAAGAAAGGAGTAAACTTGGTTGATCTGTTTGGAGTTGTACGCAAACTCCAAAGGACAGATTGCAACTCTTCAACCCAAGCCCCAGCTGCCCTGTGCAAAGGTACTTCGAGACGAGGTTTGATTCCTTGCAGAACCAAGCCATTTGTACGCTCTACTTGACCATTTGCCTGGGGATGTGCTACGGAAGCCAAATCCAGCCGGATGCCATGTTTGTCGCAGTACTCCTCAACTTCGCCTTGCGATAAGTTCGTGCCATTGTCGGTGATAATGCTATGTGGCACCCCGAACCGAGAGATTATGCCCCACAGAAAATTGGCGGCTGTGGCGCCGTCAAGCTTTTTAATAGGCTTAGCTTCAACCCATTTGGTGAATTTGTCTACCGCCACAAGTGCGTGTAGCCCCAGGTGCCGTCTTAAACGGACCAACCATGTCCAAGCCCCAGACCGCAAAGGCCAAGTGATGGGTATTGTTTTCAGCTCTGAGCCGGCATGTGAGGTTGTCTGGCATATAGTTGGCAGCCCTTACATCGTTTGACGATATCTTCCGCGTCCTCCTTGGCTGTCAACCAATAAAAACCTTGCCGGAAAGCTTTGATACAATAGAGCGACGAAGCATGATGTCCGCAAACTCCGGCATGTATCTCATCCAACAAGTTTCTGCCTTCCTCTGGTGAAATGCAACGTTGGTAGACTCCAGTAGTACTACGCTTGTACAGTTCACCTTTGATTATTGTGAATGCCTTGGCTCTTCTGACAATTTGCCTCCTCAACACCTCATCTTCCGGCAACTCTTGGTTGATCAGGAAATTCAAGTATGGGGTTGTCCAGTCCGGCTTTACCAAGTAGACGGCATAGCTGGCCTCATCCACTGGTTCTGCCGCCTCTGGATCAAGAAGGTCAGCTCCTTTATTGACGGCTTGTAGAGGTGTTCCAGGAAAACATCCTTTGGTACCTTTTTGCGCTCAGACCCCAATCTGGCAAGTGTGTCTGCCGCCTCGTTTTGGGCTCTTGGGACGTGGCGGACCTCGTATCCTAGGAAGCACTTGGCAAATTCATCAACAGCAGAGCGATATGCCGCCATTGTTGCACTTTTGGCATCCCATGTACCACGTGTTGTTGCGCAACTAGGTCTGAATCACCATAGCAGAGAATGCGTTGGACGCCAAGTTCCTTGGCGATGTGTAAACCATGGAGAAGTGCTTCATATTCGGCAACATTGTTGGTTGCTTTGAAATGAATTTGTAGCACATAGCTGAGCTTGTCCCCTTGAGGATTTCTCAACACAACACCAGCCCCCGAGCCCTGAAGCATCTTTGATCCGTCAAAGTGCATGATCCAGTACTCTGATTCAGGGAGAGGTATTTCATCCATGGCTCTGTCCAATCTGCAACAAAATCTGCTAAGGCTTGAGACTTAATAGCATTTCTGGGCTTATACGTGATGTCGAAGGCGGCAAGTTCAATGCCCCATTTGGCAACTCTGCCTGTTGCATCCGCATTATTTATTATATCACCCAGAGGTGCTTTGCTCACCACAGTTATTGAATGTTCCTGGAAGTAATGTCTCAACTTCCTGGCGGCGTAAAAAACACCATAAGCCAGCTTCTGGTAATGCGGATAACGTGTTTCGAGGCGGAAAAAACTTCACTGATGAAGTAGACAGGGCGTTGTTCAGATGCCTCAGCCTCTCCGCCTTGCGCTCCACAACCATAACTGCGCTGATAACCAAGTTGGTTGCAGCGATATAGCAGCATTGGCTCCTCTGGACGAGGTGCTGCAAGAATTGGAGCAGTCGTTAATGCTACCTTTAGCTGTTGCAAGGCGGCATCTGCTTCGTCTGTCCATTCAAAGTTGTCGGATTTCCTCAATAGCCGGTAAAGAGGCATAGCCTTTTCACCAAGACGGCTAATGAAACGACTGACGGCAGCTGCGGAGCCGGCAAGGCGCTGCACGTCCTTCAGGCAAGTTGGCCTGGATATGTTGAGAATTGCCTTGATTTTCTCCGGGTTGACCTCAATTCCTCGTTCGGAAACGATAAAGCCAAGCAACTTGCCGGCAGGAACTCCAAACACGCACTTGTTTGGATTGAGTTTCATCCTATATACCCGGAGGTTGTCAAAGGTTTCTCGAAGTCTTCAAGCAAATCCGCCTTTTTCCGAGACATGACGGCAATGTCGTCTATGTAGACGTGAACATTGCGGCCAATTTGTTCGTTAAGGCATCTTTGCATGCACCGCTGATACGTTGCGCCGGCATTTTTTAGGCCGAAGGGCATCGTAATGTAGCAGAAGGTTCCGTAGGGCGTGGTGAACGCTGTTTTAGTTGGTCTGATTCCCGCATTTTGATTTGGTGGTACCCGGAGTACGCATCCAAAAAGCACAGCAGCTCGGAGCCGGCTGTGGAGTCTATGACCTGATCTATACGTGGTAAAGCAAAGTGGTCCTTAGGACAACACCTGTTCAAACCGGTATAATCGATACACATCCTCAGCTCTTTATTAGGTTTTGGAACAAGTACAGGATTTGCCAACCAATCAGTATGCACTACTTCCCTAATAAACTTTGCCTCCTGCAACTTGATGATCTCCTTGCCAATAGCTTGCCGCTTCTTCTCACCAAAGCGCCTGATTCCTTGCTTGACAGGCTTGGCTCCTTTGTAGACATTAAGAGAGTGCTCGGCAAGTTCCCTGGGAACACCTGGCATGTCGGCAGACGACCATGCAAAGATGTCCCCGTTCTCACGGAGGAACTCGACGAGCGCGCTTTCCTATTTGTCATCTAAGCCGGATCCGATGGTGACTTGCTTGGAGCTATCACCTTTGACCAGATCCACCTTCTTTGTGTCATGAGGCCTTGAAGGACTGCTTTGGTTCAGCAGTTTGCACTTTTTCCGGCAACTTGGACGTATCAGTTTCTTTCTTCAGCATGGCTAGCTCCTCTGCATGGAGGACAGCTTCGGCGAAGGCGGCATTGCCACGTTCGCACTCTTTTGCCTTCTTGAAGTTGCCGTTGACGGTAATGGTACCGTTGGGTCCAGGCATCTTCAGTTTGCTGTAGATGTAACATGGCCTCGCCATGAACTTGGCGAAAGCAGGCCGTCCAAAGATGGCGTGGTAAGCACTCTTGAAGGGGACTACCTCGAACCGAATATACTCTGTGCGGTAATTGCTTCGGTTCCAAAGGTAACCTCAAGTTTGATGCTTCCCTTAGACTTGGCTTGCCTTCCCGGCACAATGCCGTGAAACGTGACTTTGCTGTAGTCAAGTTGGCTCTCCGTCAAGTTCATGCGCTTCAAGGTGTCTTCGTAAAGGATGTTGAGGCTGCTGCCTCCGTCCATCAACACCTTGGTCAGTTTAAAGTTGGCGACAATTGGGTCGACAACGAGGGCGTACTTGCCGGGATGCGGCACACGGTCAGGGTGATCGTCCCTGTTCCATGTAATTGGAGCTTCAGACCAATTCAGATACTGGGGAACATCTGGCACCGTGGCGTTAAGCTCACGTAGTTCCGCCTTCTCTTCCTTCGCTGAAGGAGTGCCCAGGAAACACACGAGTTGCTCGTGTACCTTGGGGAACTTTTTCTCCTTGCGAGGCGGCTTGGGGTCCTCGTCCTCTGACATGGAAACAGCCTCATCATCGTCGTCCTTTCTTGCCTTTTCCGCTTTCTTAGCCTTTTTGGCTTCCAGCCAACATCGGGGTCCTTCTTGAAATCGTCCATGAAGCGGCACTCTCCCAAAGTGTGATTGACCTTTCCTAGAGACGCATGGTTCGGACAAGGCAACAGTTTCGCTTCTTCATATGACATGCGATTTTTGTGGGAGCAGCTTCCTTGCCCTTGCCCTTATTCTTCCACTTGCGTTGCCGCCTTTGCCTTCGAAGGCGGTGGCGACCTCATTGGATGGTCCAGCTTTGTCTTCATTGGGAGCTTTGCGCTTGTAACTAGCACGTTTGCTTGGAGCCAAATCAGGGGCACCTTCGCCGTCACGTGCATCATCATCCGCCTGAGCGTACATGGCAGCAACTTCAAGCATGACTCTGAGATCCTTGACTTGCATGCGGACAAGCTTGTGTCGGAGACTTGAGCCCTTCAACAAGCATGTGATGAAGGCATGGATTGCCTGGTTGTCGTCGACGTTCTCGCAACTTGCCTTTGTCTGTATCCACCTTGCCAAGAAGGCGGACGCAGTTTCATCTGGTCTTTGCACACAGCGCGTCAAGTCAGTGTACGTATTTGGGCGCTTGTATCTGCCCTGGAAGTGTTGGGTGAAAACCCGCTCCATATCCAGCCAACTGTGAACAGATTTTTCCGGCAAGTTTTCAATCCAGCTTCTGGCTGTGCCCTCCAGCATGAGGGGTAGAAAACGTGCGGCAACTAAGCCATTGCCCCCGGCAATTTCGACCGCCAACGCATAATCCGACAACCAAGAGTTGGGTTTATCAGCTCCGTTATACCTTTAGCAACTTTTTGACACTGATGTCATATCATGAGGTATGCGGATATTGCGGATGGCGTTGCCGAAGCGCGCGGGGCCGAGGTATAATTCCTCTTTTCCAGCCTGAATGTCGTTAAGATGATGTCGTGTGTCTTCTGGAGCGAGCTGTCTGTTGGTTCTGACACCACGAGGCTCGTCCTGCGCGCCCGGCTATGCCGAGGCGCATTGTTGTTTCCCTGACTCTCACCTTCACGCCTAGGCGGTGGCGGTGGGGATCTTGTGCGGTCTCTGCTCCTCCTTGGCGGAGGGAGATCGTCACGGTTGCCGCCACTCCTTGGCGGCTACTGGTTGTCTCTGCTCCCGCCTTCTCTTCTAGGCGGCGGAGGTGGTGGGTCCTGTTGCCTTTTGCCGGTGTGGGAGGCCTCATCGCGGTGTCTCCTGGGAGGTGGCAATTTGCGAGGCTCCTTATCCTTGTCTTTGTCCTTGCCCTTCCCCTTACCATGGCTACTGGAGCCGGATGGGTCGTTGGGGTTGCCGCCAGCAGCAGCCATGCAGGCATTAGACTTTGACTCCAGCCGCCCACCTCGCGCGTCCGCCTGACTTGCACGAGAATCAGCCCGTGCCAGCTGCTCCACAGCCTTATAGGCTAGAGTAGAGGCATAGTAGATCTTCTCGTCCTTGCGGTAGTCGTCGTTGTTGAGGATGTCCAAGGCGGCCGCAGTGTTAAGGACAGGTGTGCTTAGGACAATGTCGTCGTTTTTGTCCTTACGCTGCGGAGCCGATGCCCACTCAAAACCAAGTCTCTGAGCAGGGGACTTGAACTCCTTGGGAGGCGGATCCCGATTCTGCTGTGTACTCTTCTTTGGCGGCGGAGGTTTGACCTTGGCCACTGGTGTAGTGGTGAAGAGGTTCCTTTTGGCAGTGAGCTTTGCTTGCTCCGCCTTGGCTTCCTGGATCAGGTTCATGACCTCGTCTTGCTGTGCCTGGAGGTTTTTGGTTTGGTCAACCAAAACCGAGCGGAGTTTCTCCAGGTCCGCCAGAGATGTTTTATCATTAACCGGAGTGTGCAAGACTTCTGCCAAAGTTGCCTTTTCTGCATCGTCAAGGGCATCTTTGCTGCATCCGCCTCTCTCCAGATGTGTCCTCTTCATGGGAGCCGGCGGGGGCTCTTGGTCCGGCAAGGTGGCAGCCGGAGTGCCGGCAACAACAGGATCTGTCGTTTTTGCCGGTCCATTCCGGTATCACCAGCCACGAAAGCCTGCTGCATAGTTGAACTTGCCACCTCAGATGGCTATGGTTCTGGTGCGTGGAAGCACTTTTGAACCTTTTGTTCGAACATGCTAACAGATTCTCCATCGGAGTCAGAGTCTACGTTGACTTGAACAGTATCTCTGGATCCGGCATCTGACATCGCATCGTCCTGGAGTGCAGGAAGGATGGATTCAGGATCGTTGCTATCCGGCTGGGAGTCGGATCCCAGTCCGGCAACACCACAGAAGTGGAGATCTGAATCCGCGGACACCACGGAGGAGGCAGATTCAGATCCGTCTTGTGAGTAGTCAAACTCCGGGTGGTGGGTGGGCCCAAAAACGGTGTGATTCCTGGGGAATCCCAACGCCTCCGGGGTGAACCCCATGAAGAACTCGAAGCCACCAATTGGGACAAGGGTGTAGGCGATGAGGCCATCTTTTGTCGGCACCCATGTTCCGTCATCTTGAACGTAGCCGGTAGATCCGACTCGCGCAGTGCAGCCAAAAGCGATGGTGTCGCCGATGCCGCCAATCGTTCCCGCCTGGAACGTGACGCCTGACGCCTTTGGCCCCACGGTGTGCGCCAACTGTCGTCGTATCGGCATCGTAGATAGGAGACGGGGGTCCTCTAGCCGCTGGTTAACCGAGGGGGTGAAAGGGAGCGTCGTCGAGGTCGGGATTGAACAAGGCAGTTTACCCAGCTTCGGATCTCGCAACGGTGGCGATCTCCTACGTGCTGCTATAACTCACTATAATGGCAATAGCCTTGGTCAGGTTACAATGAGTACAAAGTATATGCCCTAGAGGCGTCCCTGGTCCGGCTTATATAGGCAGCCAGACGCAGGGGTACAAGATAGTTACGTATCCGGCAAGTATACAGAGTCCTAAACCTATCCGGCAAGTATGCCGCCTACCGCCTATGTCTTGATGGCTTCTTGGGCTTCGGTCTTGGGCCTCCGTCTTGCCGGCATCCGCCTACCTTGAGTTGCCAGCTATCTGGGCCGCCCGGCAGGCAAAGCCTTAACCACCACTGCGGGCCACCCTGGACTAGCCGGATTTGCCATGTTGGGTGATACCCCTGGTTGGTATAACCCCAGCACAAGGCCTTGGAATGTGAACACTCCAACCTTGTCAAGTCTCATGAGCAACTTCAAACTCAACTTTCTAAATCTACTTCACTTAGTACCTCTATTCTCTCTCGTGATCATGCAAATGTTATTGAGGAAAATGCTAGGTTGAAGGTGGATCTTGCCAAGGCCACTAGTGCCAAGACCTCTATGCCCAAAGGTAAATAAAAGGTTGTTGCTCATGCTTTTGAGTAAAAGCCACACAAAGGGAAGGAGGGTCTTGGTTATGTAGCCAAGGCAAAGAACAAGAAGAGCAATAACAAGGAGAACAAGACCAAGCTCGCACAAGCCAAGACTCCCATTGCGGGTGGTAATGCCACAAGGGGCAAGACCACTCGTAGTGACTTTGCGGGGCATAACAATCCCAACTACATTCTTTATGTTGACTACTATGGGGATGTTTATGCACAATATGTTGGTCCTTATGATGTTACATTGATTATTCTATTTGGGTTCCTAAGATCCTTGTTGCTAACAAAAGAGGACCCATTGAGAAATGGGTACCTAAATCCAAGCAATGATTTCTTGTAGGACTATGCTTCTGGTGGGTCTAAATGGGTGGTTGATAGTGGATGCACTAGTCATATGACCGGAAGCAAGGAGATAATGACGGAGTTGAGATCAAATTTAAATCACGCAATCGTCTCTTATGGTGATAAGTCAAAAGCTGAGGTAAAGAGTCTCGGCTAGTTGGTAGTTGCAAAGGATATCACCCTTGTAAATGTCATGCTTGTCGAGTCTCTCGGTTACAATCTTATGTACGTTTGTGCACTTAATAAGATGAACTTTGATGTCTATTTTACTATTGATATGGTGGTACTCTTGAGGAGCAAGACTCTAAAGGTCATGTTCGTTGGGTATGTTGAACATGAGTTGTTAATTTGTGGTGGACTTTTCGGGGTCAACCAACACTCAAGCAATATGCCTATTCGGAAAGGCTGACGTGGGGTGGTTGTGGTATCGTCGCTTGTCCCATGTCAACATGAGAACTTTGCAAAGTCTTCACAAGGGTGGCCAAATTCTTGGACTAAAAGAGGATGTTTCTTTTTCTAGAGATCGTCTTTGTAGGGCTTGTGTTGAAGGAAAGATGCATGATTCTCCCCACTCAAGCAAGACTATCATTTCATCAAAGAGGATATTGGAACTTCTTCATGTTGATCTCTTTGGTGCCATGCCTCAACCTAGTCTTGGTGGGAAGAAGTATTGTTTGGTGATTGTTGATGACTATTCAAGATTTACTTGGGTTTATTTCTTCAAGTCGAAGGATGAGACTCAACAAGCCGTCATCGACTTCTCCAATGAAGTTCAACGTCAACACAATGTTCCCATATTGGCCATTAGGAGTGACAATGGCTCTGAGTTCAAGAACTACACCCTAAATGAGTTTCTTAGTGAAGAGGGAATTCGCCATCAATATTCCGCTGCATATACCCCTCAACAAAATGGTGTAGCCGAGAGGAAGAACTGGACTCTCATGGATATGGCAAGGTCCATGTTGGCGGAGTTTAAGTCCCCGCTTTTCTTGTGGGCCGAGGCCATCTCCACGGCGTGTCACTCATCTAACCGGTTATTCTTTCGTGTTGGGAGAAAGGAGACTCCATATGAAATGCTTACCGGCAACAAGCCCAATATCTCCTATTACCTTGTGTTTGGTTGTAAGTGTTTCTTCAAAATCAAAGGTGTTCGTTTATCTAAATTTGAACCTAAAGCTTTAGAGGGTGTTTTTGTTGGTTACGGTGCGGACTCTCACACTTATAGAGTCTGCGACAAATCCTTAGGGAGAGTTGTGGAATCTTGTAGTGTGAGGTTCGATGAGAATGACGGCTCCCAAGTGGCGCAATTTCATGTTTGTGATGTAGATAATGAGGAACCTCAAGATGCTATAAGGAGAATGGGCGTTGGCTTCTATCGCCCCGTTGAAATCCATCACGAGCCTCCTCAAGCAAGTACAAGCTCCACTCAAGTGGAGATCACATCATCACAAGTTGAACCGGCGCCCTCCATGGAAGCAAATGAAGCACCTATCCAAGAACAAGTTCAAGACCCTCCTCAAGTTGACCAAGTTGCTATGCAAGAACCGAGCTCTCCTATTGTTGATGCTAGCCAAGGTCAAGACCAAGATCAATCCTCTCCTTCTATTGTTGAAGAATGTGAATCGGATTATCCGGTCCAGGGTGACCCGGAATATCCGATTATCAAGGATGTGTCAATTTCGGCTAAGGACTTGGAAAGAAACGGTACTGATGTTCTTCGGATTATCCGATATAGAAAGGATCGGATTATCCGGCCCTGTCGGAATATCCGGTACTCAAGCGAACCGGATTATCCGACTGTCAAGACTTTGCTCGAATTCGACTAAGGACCTCAAGTAATCAAGTTCTGAGGAGTATTGGAGTTTCTCGGATTATCCGGTTGTTGTTGGATCAGATTATCTGGTTGTTCGGAATATCCGATACTCACTTGTATCGGAATATCTGATTGAGCTGTCTGCAACGGATACATTTCTGGGAGGGGTATAAAAACCCCTCCACCCTCCTTCAGCCAGCTAGCTCGCCCAAAAAGAAGAACACCATTGTTGCAAGCTCAAGAATCACAAGATCTCCCAATCCCTCCACCCAAACTCGTTGATCTTTGGAGGATTGAAGGAGAAGGCCCGGATCTACATCTTCACCAAGCAGTTTTTATTTCCCCCTCATTCACTTGAGAGCCCCTTTGCTAGGGTTTCCATTGGGAAAGCCTAGCTCATTGTTGTACTTACTTGATTGTCTTTGTGACAGATTGTAGCTGTTTGGGAGCCACCAATCCTGTTGTGGGTTGTGCCCCGAATCATTGTTGTAAAGGCTCCGGACTCTGACTTGAAGGTTTCCGATAGTGGAAGGTGAACCAAACCTTTGTGGTGCGGTTCATCGGAGAAGAAGGTGACGCCTTTGTGGCTGTTGAGTTTTGACCTTCGTGGTAGCTCACACCTCTCCAACGAGACGTACTCCCTAAAAAGGAGGAACTCGGAAATACATCCGTGTCTCCGCGTGCTTTCACTTTGGTTACTTCTATCCTTGTTTACCGTCTTTACTTCTTGTACCGTGCCTAGTTGCTAACTTGTCATATAGGTAAATTCACCATAGTTGCATATCTAGAGAATTTACCTTTTGTGTCAAGCCTAATTTGAAAAAGAACTAAAATTTGAAGTAGCACCTATTCACCCCCCTCTAGGTGTCATACCGATCCTTTCAGAGATGCAATCTAGGATGCCTAGAACCCTGTGTACGAATCTTGTGAAGAATCTTTGGCTAGTTTTGTAGTTCCCCATCTATATTTGTTGGATAGGATTATGGATGTTCTTCATGTTCCTCGTTGAATGTATCACCATCTTGTATCAAATCCAACCTTCCTAGATGTTGTACTCCCACCTAGCATTTGTTTCCTCCAAGTTGTGTTCACTCGTGTTCTTGGTTTCCTTTTTCATGAAATATTTGTGTATTCCTCATCTCCATGCTTTCCTACCCCATGCTATTCACAGGTGGTTCGAGTGGTTCTAAGTCTCGGGGAAAGAAATGAAGGGTTGACGAGATGGAAGAGGAGTATGATCCCACGATGGAAGAAGTGTATGGTCCCCGGTCACCAAGAACAAGAAGGCTGCTCTGAATAAGAAAGTTAGAGGCAACAAGAACAAGCACTTGACAGCCAGTGAAATGTCTGACAAAAGATTACACTTCCTTGAGGAAAAGAGATCCATATGCAGTTGATCGAGTGAATTTGACACCTCAGTTTCGGGGCACCAATCCTTTCTTCTGTACCCGCTTTCAAGAGGAGTGCTACAATGAGATACTTCATCGAAAGCCCAATGACAATGTGCTAGAACTGAGGTACATTGATATCCCTCACATGGAAAGAAAGCCAGACTATTTTGGAGAAGCCTTGTCTATATGCCATGAATTTGGGATTGTTCCTTTCATCACCCTCCAACAGAATTATGATGAAGCCCTTGTTTACCAATTCCTTGCCACAGTCTATTTTGGCACCGAGGAGCCAAGGTACATCACTTGGATGTCTAAAGACAAGCAGCTCACCGCACTTTGGAGTGATATTGGCTCTATGCTTGGGTATGCAGATTTTGGTCCTCATTGGACCGATGCCCTCGGTGAGAAGTACTTCCGGGTTCACCTCAATCCAAAGCCTTTGCCCAAGGATGATCTTGCTCCCCTCTACTTTTGGAAGAAGTACACAGTTGGCAACTCGGAAGGTCTTTACCCTCCGTATGAGATCATGCATCGCATTTACCGGGAAACCATCAACCCCAAGGTTGGAAATTTGGATCAAATTCACAGCTACCTAGTTACCTTGATGGTCATGACTCATCAAATGAAAACCAAAGGGAAGAAACTGGATGTTATGGATTATCTTTCGAATGAGATTTGGAACGTTACCATATTCAAGAAGAATGCTTGCTTCGGCCCCCTCATCATGAAGATTATCCTTGGAAGTGGGCCATCGAGCATCCCGCTGTGGGACTTAGTGACCCCAACACTTGGATCATCCACAAGCCCAAGCAACTCCATGTCAAAGATCATAGCGAGAAGGTCAAGGGTTCCAAAACTGCTAGAGGCAAGGACAAGGCAGCTGTAGGTGATGAAGGTCCCTCTCGGGCTGCCAAGGAGAGTGGTTTCACTTGGATGGCTCGTCAAATGAAGAAAGTTTTTGGTGTGGCCAAGGCTCTTGAGAAGCGCACTTGGGAACTTCAAAAGAAAGAGAAGTTTGCTCGTTAGCTCGACATTCAACGTCGCCGTGATCTAGGTGAACAAGTTGCTTCTGGCTCGGAGAAGAACATTCCAACTTATGAAGAGTGGCAAGCCAAAAACTCCCAAGGAGAAATCATTACTTGGTCGGACTATGAAGATGATGAAGAAGAAGTGTCCTCTCGTCGTCACCCTCGCCCCTCAAGCAACGAGTGAACACGGGACGTTAGCATCGGTTTCTCTTCTTTTTGGTGTCTTGATGCCAAAGGGGGAGAAACATCTATTAGGCCTTCGAAGGGTTTTGCTCGAAGGGTTTTCCATGGGAAAGTCACAAGCTTTGTGCTCTTCTTGGTTGTTTTTATGTGCTTGTGAACTTGGTTATTGGTCTATTTGTCGTTTTATGTTGTGAACCTCGTTTGTTATGCATGGTGTAAGACATGTTGAACTTTAAACTTTTATTCCCATGCTTATGTTGTGTTATGCTCTATATCTTATCTTGCACGGTTTGTAAAATCTAGGGGGAGTGTTGATCCTATTTGTTGTGCATTTGAGCATTCAAAAGCTATCCTTGAATATGCACACATATAGGGGGAGCTCCGTCTAAATTTTACAAATTGTTTGTGGCAAATTGTTGTATTGTCATCATCCACCAAAAAGGGGAGATTGAAAGAGCATAATTTGCTCGTATTCATATTTTGGTGATGTTGACAATACAACATGTGCCCCTAACTCCTTGTCTAAGTGTGATCAGGTTTATGCAAACATCTCCGTTGATCTCGCATCGAGAAAAGGAAGAAAAGGAGAGGTTACTGTCTTTGGGCGGTAGTACCGCTCCTTCGGGCGGTAGTGCCGCTGTGTCCTCCTGACCAAAAGGTGTGCGGCAGTACCGCTCGCGGTTCCGCCCAAAAGGGGTTCGGGCGCTCATGTGCGGCACTGCCAGCGGTACTACGGGCGGTAGTACCGCTGGCTCAGGATGGTCAGCGCTGGTTTGACCAGCACGGCGGCAGTACCGCTTGGAGTACCGCCAATTGGTGGTTCGGAAGGCCATGTGCGGTACTACTGTTGCTCCGAGTGGTAGTACCGCTCATGAAGTTTCAAAGCGCAGTCAGAGCTCTGCTTTGACCACATCGCAAAAGGCGCCAGCGGTAGTACCGCCCGGCGCAGCGGTGCTACCGCTGGCTCGGGAAAAAAGGCTCGAACGGCCAGATTTTGGGAGGGCTATTTAATGCCCTCCACCTACCTCTTGCTTGGAAGCTCGCCCAAAGCATTAAAGTCCACCATTGTTGCAAGCTCAATAATCACTAGATCTTCCAATCCTTCCACCCAAACTTGTTGATCTTTGGAGGATTGAAGGAGAAGGCCCGGATCTACATCGTCACCAAGCCGTTCTTCATTTCCCCCTTATTTACTTATGGGCCCCTTTGCTAGGCTTTCCATTGCGAAAACCTAGCTTCTTGTTGTACTCACTTGTTGTCTTTGTGACAGATTTGTAGCTGTTCGGGAGCCCCCAATCCTCTTGTGGGTTGTGCCACTAGTACAGAATGACACATCAGAAACGGAGCAAAACCCTCGTTGGAAACGGAGAAACGGTCTGTTTCCCCGCTTCCGATACTGATGTGAAGCGACACAAAGGCAACGTTGTACAATAACCATTTCTGATGAGACCATAAATGCATACGGACATCCACATGCGTCCATTTCAAATAAGGACAAGGAATGGAAACGGATAAACAAAATAGAACCGTATCCGATGTGAATGATTTATATTAAAAAAAATAGCTTCTTGCCAGCTTCTGTTGGCTTCTCCTGGCCTCTCGCTGGCTTCTGCTGGCAGTATTATTTCTATACTTTCATAAGTTACAGCCATACATGATACAACTTTACATATTTCCTCTCCACAAAGCTATGTACTAACATTCACACAGCTAACACATGCTACATATACATGTGTGTTTTACCATCTGCTTCTCACCTACAAAAAGCATAAGCTCCAACCAACTACAAAAAATGCACCTGGGTCATTCCATGATCATCCTCTCCATGAAACTCCACCTTGATCATCCCAGTGTTCAGCAGGTCTTGTACATCTTGTAAAGCTCACCTTAGACCTGCAATGTAGAAATATATCACCATTAGCAAAACATATACCGGCAAAGCTATATCTAAGTAATAGTGCACATATTTCTAGCCTACAGACCAGTGAAGTGTAAACACAAAACATATATCATCAGGACAAGGAAACTCATGCAACATAACTATAAGGAAGCTTATTTCATATAAATGTTGGAGAAAACAATGTTAGAACCCTACAACTGCACAATAATATCAATGGAACAACGTTAGTCACCAAGTAGCAGCATTAAATAGGCTACTGCAAGGAGACATGTACTAGTTCACAATCAGTTAGGTTGTACTCTTAGCTATTCACTGCATTAGCTAGTGGCTATTGCAAGGAGGCATGTTCCTTCCGTTTAAAAAAAGAACATGATTAAGTGCTCCTAAAGCGAAAAGGGCCAATACGATTTACTGAGTCTTAGCATATAACTGCAAGCAACTTCCATGTTTGACTATTATGCTATGATTAAGGCAATAATAATTACATAGACATTCTACCATCCCACTCCATGACTTATTCTAAAATCATGAGTTTGATCGGTCATGAAGCAACTTTGGTCGAGTCTCTAGTTAAGAGGACTAATTGGGTCATGATCATACTAGTCAGGTCACTCGAGCAAATTACTGAGTACATGCTTCTAAGTGCTGACATGAAATCGAATTGTTCAAATTACTGTCACTGAACTCATGCTGCTAGCTAGCTTTTCCATTAAGAATTAAATTTTGCCACACTCAATTCAAGACGGAGCTGGTACAGAACTGGCAGCGCAGCATATATACATACTTATGTGTTGAGCTGCCGGATGAAGCTTGAGAAGCTGGAGTGCTTGGAATGTGCGTTCTGCAGACATGCAAATTGAATGCATGAGTAAGGAAAATATATAGAATGCAATGAAAGCTAACAACCACTGAAGCAACACTAAGAAATTTGGGTAAGCAAATACATCTGTAAATGAAGAAGCATGAACCTAGTTAGAGAATAGGATGCCCTGCTTTCGTGTGACCTCATCAATGCTAAGCCCGTGTCTCTGGTTCTAGAACTCCCTTGCTTGATGAGTCTCTCTACAGGCAAATGGATCAACTAAAAGTGGAGCAAGAGAATCTCAAAGAGGCATACATAGACAGATCCTAGAACAAATACATGGACAGTGGGTTCACAAATACAAGCTTGAATTTGCAGCAATTTCACAAACTATTGATCTAGTCCAAAAATACATGGACAGTGGGTTCTTCATTTACTCGTCCAGGGACTGCCAATTCACATTCAGCACTATTTTTTCTAAAAAAAAAATCACTGGTTTTTCCCTTTGACCATCGTTACTCCCTACCTACAGTCCTACAGAGTAGAAAAACAATCTGTAAGATTCAATTTGGTGCAAACTCTTATGACCTAGCTAGAATTTCCCCAATTCTAATATGCAAAATCGGAGCTATAGAAAGTAAGAACTGAATTGAGATTGCGGTAGTAAAGGAGAAAATTACCATGAGTGAGACTGGGAGACATGGAGAGAACTTGTTGGACGGCCGGAACTCGGGTGGATGGAGGACGGGCAGCTGCGAGCAGGGGCGCAATCTACTTCCTGCAAAATCTGACGCATGAAGGCGAAGAGGAGGCAGATGGATACAATACTCTGGCCAACCACCCATCCCCATGCTCAGTCGCCGCCCAAATTCATGAGATATAGAGAAACGAGAGAAAAAGTACACAAGGGATCGATCTAGGACCATCCTTCGATCTAGCGAGACATGCAAAGCGGATTCACGAACCTTACAGGGGGCTGCAAGGAGGGTGTGTCATCGCTGTTCATAACTTGATGTACGTGGCCGCGTGTTGTGAAGCTCGTCCACGGCTTGCCGGCCTCCTCCAACTCACCAAGTAGAACCGCGCGCTGCCGCGCAAGAAGCACACGCGGATCTGGCCGCCGCCATCCTGCTCACGGGAGCCCAGTGCCTTGTCCCGCTCGAGGGAGGCCAGCGTCTTGTCCATCCAGATCTCGTGATAGTCCGTGGATCCATCGGGTTTGCATGAAACACCCACGCCTGTGCTCTCTGGCCACTGCTCTTCGGCGAGTGCTCTCCTATGCACCTGTGCTCTCCGGTCACTGTCGGTGCTGCTTCAGATCCATTCTACCAGCTTGCTTGGCTCTCCGAGAACCTCCAGCGCCGCCGCCGCTCCAGCAACAGCCCCGCCTTCCTCCTTGAGTCGATCTCGTCGGGAGTGTTACCTCGTCGTCGGAGGCGGCCGGAGGAAGCCGGCAGCGGCGAGATATGTGAGAGGAGGTGGGTGGAGAGGGGAACAAGGGGAAGAAGAAGGAGGTGTGCACGTGCGGGAGAGGATAAGGTGGAGGATTTGTGTGGGAGAGGATAAGGCAGAGGGTACAGCCGTTCGGGGACTATTTATATGACCGAGCTTTAATTGCATACGGAGCTATTTTTTAACCGTGACCCATATATCAGCTACGGTTCAATTTTTGTGTCCGTTGCCTTTGTGTCGGGGCACGAGACATACAATTTCATTTAACCGTAACCATTGTGTCGGATACTGTAGGAAGTCTGTTGTTTTTCTTCTGCCGTTTGCATAGAGGGGTATCCTTAGTGTCGTTCTGTACTAGTGTGCCCCGGATCGTTGTTGTAAGGGCTCCGGATTTCGCCTTGAAGGATTCCGATAGTGGAAGGTGAACCAAACCTTTGTGGTGCGGTTCATCGGAGAAGAAGGTGACGCCTTTGTGGCGGTTGAGTTTTGACCTTCGTGGTAGCTCACACCTCTCCAACGAGACGTACTCCCCAAAAAAGGAGGAACTCGGGATTACATCCGTGTCTCCGCGTGCTTTCACTTCAGTTACTTCTATCCTTATTTATAGTCTTTACTTCGTGTACCTTGCTTAGTTGCTAGCTTGTCATATAGGTAAATTCACCGTAGTTGCATATCTAGAGAATTTACTTTTGTGTCAAACCTAATTTGAAAAATAACTAAAATTTGAAGTAGCACCTATTCACCCCCCCCCCCCCCCTCTAGGTGTCATACCGATCCTTTCAAGTATGAAGTTGTTTTCATATGTTATAAGGTCAATAATACATATAAGTATATGACCTACGTAATGTACATGATTTTTCTATCCATTAACAATGTTTAGTCATAGGCGTTTGTGGTTATAAGCTCCAATCATTTTTACACAACTAGCTGGGTGGCCCGTGCATTTGCACGGCTAGCACGTACATATTTTGAAACTCATATATGTAATATAACTTTTTTCTAATTGATTCCATTTTGCAAGCAGTTTGAGAAATAAGAAGCCAAAACACATACACGAATCACGATACTCAATTTTTTTTCACATGTACAACCGCAATACCTGAGTAACTTCATTGTTTAGGCTTCTTCAAGTTATATTATGTATAGCTATGGTCATAGCACTCTAGCACTAAATTAACTTGTAATCGTTCCTCCACTCTAACAATCAACAATGTCAATCATCCCTGTCCGCTGCTCCTTGACTTCTCACCAGATCAATATCAAGCTTGTTGTAGGCCATGCTAGCTAGTGGCCTTGTGCTTTCAGCACTTCGTAGGCGCGAGATGGAAAAAAGGTTATCAAAGATGGATAAGAATTCTTGGTCATGCAAAGCCTGCAACATATTGTTTTAATTCCTATATAACTGAGCTTCAAACCAAGATATGCAAGACTGACGAACCCAAGATTTTGACGGGGGTGTGCCGCACTAAATTTTTAGTTGTGTGACACCCATACTTCTTAGCTTTCTTTTGAATATAAATTTTACATTGACAATTTAAAATAGATTTATCTTATATTTTCAATGGTGTATAAACACAGGCTGAGCTAAGGCTGAACATTTAAAATCTGCAAGCAAGGCTATTTTCTATGCAATATACAAAGCAAAAGTTGGAAACCATTTTTGTCTCATATGTTTAGATGCACCCACTATTTAAAATGGCAATTCAAAATATCCAAGAAACACTGTTGATACGCCTCATCTTCTTACATGAGATTCGCTAGCTCTACCTGTACGACGCCTTAGTGTAATCACAACACTGAGATTCAAGATTGGCGTGGGGTTTGGTTGGATTCTGGATCCGCCACTGGTGCAACAACAACTACCTCTGCAAAATACTTATTACGGTATGTGCAGCAGACAGCTGAGTACCTCCCTAGCTTATTCGCTCCTGCAAAACCAATTTATGCAACAAAGTTCAGTTACCGCAGGTTATTAGTATTCACTAATCCAGGAAAAAATATGTTCCCACCACTGAGTAAAAGTACATATAGTGAGCTCATTTTACCTAAATTCTAAACTGATGTTATACTTACAATCAATGTTGCTTCATACCTATTCGGAACAAACTACACGGGTGCATGGCCGATCCTTTTTAGTTTCATGTTCCATCCAAATGAAAAAATGGAGATAAAAATAAAGCACCATGATATCCTATTCTTTATGGTCTAAATCTTATCTCATGATCATTCTACAAATACATGCAATAATGGTTAGCTTCGACCTGAGCATCAGTACCTGAATGTTTTAAAACACAAAAAACCAATCTGGTATCTCAATGTCTAACAGGACTACATAGAGCTGTCGTGTAGCAACATGTATACTGGGCTGATGAGATCAAACTAATCCATGAGCACTTCTCCAGAAAATTGAACTCTGAACATCCTGTGTTACATCGAAAACCAATCGTGGAACAACAATAATAACATACAAAATCAATGCCTCAGAGCTAAGACAATGGTATATATGCAGTAACGTGCAGTATGCAAATACGATGGCGCACTGAGAAGAGCTTCGCCATATGTGGCCTGGCCAGAAGATTAAATAATGGGAGCATGGACATCGTATGAAGAGGCAATTCATTCAGTTTACCTCTAAGCTGAAGCTGGAAAGTTTGGTGCACACAGGCATGACGATTCCCACACGCTGTCGAGAATTTCGAAAACCTAGCGTTGTGCCCTCCTGTAGTCCTGTGCCCTCCCTGCTCAGATGGTCTTGTCGTCGCCCTTTTGCACAAATGTCGTCATACACCTAGCCGTCATCTTCATCATGAAGACCGATCCTCTGAACTGATCTTTCAGTTCTGGGTTTCAGAACTGGGGCTGCGCATAGCTTTCCCAATAGTGGTCGATGCCTTCGTGTCGTCCCCGCTCCCCATACAGCTATTGTCCGATGCCTTCTTTGCCCAATAGCAATCGCATGGTTAAGTACTCAACGCGATCACCGCGCTCGATCTGTCGGCATGGTGATGCTCATGGCCATCCAGACTAATGACATGCTTCAGACTGCCGGGGTCAATGGCGTGCTTCCAAGATATAGACAGAACGAACATGCATGTCGCGCTTGTAGTGTTGTCGCATGTGCTCTCCGGTGGCATAACTCGCCGGAAGGCCTTGACGACGTTTGGTCGATCTGCACGACCGCCAGATCTCAGGTGTTTGCTAGCTAGATGATTTGAGGCGTTGAGGACTCCTCCTCGAGTACCACAGGACTATTTAATGTGATCGTGCTAGATAGGCAAATCTTTCCTATTCCAATCCGATCAAGCTGACTTGCCAGCTTTTTAATTGTAACGTGAAGATATCACGTTTCTTTTAGTCAGAGCCGTGTGCATGCAAATCTCCTTCTACGCTAATATCACATTTAAATCTGAGCCGTACTTTTTCAAGTGCTTAATCTCAGCCATTGAATGTCTTGTGTTTTAATTATATAACTAGCTGGGTGACCTGCGCAATTGCGCGGCTAGATGAAACACTTTTCTATGTTCAGACTTGAATTGAAATATGTATTGTGATGGAGAGTTGGAGACCACTCTACAGTTCAATTTCTATTTATTTCCTCGAGCTACAGCAATTGCTTGTCTCATCTATGTTGACTTTTCCATTAGTAATAACATAATCAAAGATGAATGATGTACTGGATATAATAGCGACATCCACAACCTATGCTCCTTCTTGATCAATCATGCGAATATATTAACAAACTGCTCAACAATTTTATATGTCATGAGGATGTAAGATTTATTTGTCGTTTCGAGCATAGAAAGCAAGTAGATAGAGCAACACAATTATATGTCATCCTGCCATAATCATTTTTAGTCGTTGCCATTCAGCCATTGGCAATTTAGGGATATTTCTTCGAAGCATAACGTCAATAAAAAATTGTTTGAAAATTTAGTGGCGTCCTTAGTCGAGTGATTATTAAATAACAGTAATATATACAATAAGAACTGCTAAATTTACATGAGTTTTGAAAGTTTTACACCCCGGGAAACAACAATATAGACCGATACAAATAAATAAAAAGTATTTGCCGCTATCTATAAATACGGTTCCGATGAACTGGGGAGCATCGCATATATTATTTTCAACTTTTTAGCAAAGAGAAACAATATATAAATAATCTTTCCAATTCTTATGACAGTTTATTTGTGCATCTATTTTGCATTGAAACTGGTAGATTGTCCCAGTTACACCGGAGTTCAAAAGGTACGTTAAAAACCAAATGTTTTACAGACCATATGTAATCATTCCGATTCACCTACACTTCACTCTGCCATCTCGTCCCAGACGTCACCTTCAGCTATCAGATTGTTTCACCTACAGAAAGAGTGCACCTAGTGATTAAAAATATCATCTTCGACAGTGCATGTTGCTGGACTAACCATGATACCTTTGAGTAAGAAACTTCCTTTACCAAGATACAATAAATAGTAATAATTAGTTAAGACAAAGTAATTAAATATCACTTGCTTGTTCGCCCTTCATGTTTAGAGTTCTTCGGATGCGACCATGCAGCAATATGGATCAACAATAATAACAATGGTTGTGTCACCTGGATGAGAGGACTGTAGGCTGCTTTAGCAAGCAGTGAACTTGTTTTCTTGAGGCATATATTAACTTGTATATGAGGGCTGAATGGAGCAGCACATATACTATTGGTCAAAGCACAGCGTTAGGGGGAGTAAGGTCTAAAAGAAACAGAAAGACTGGCCATGTAATCACATAAAAACATGATCTGCGTAAGAGCACAATAGATCTAAAATTCATCACACCATAAGGCAGCCCGATCTTTTTGTTGGGATGATCTGTATTAAAGTTCAATCTGCTTTTTCAAAATTTGAGCTTGGCCAGAATAAAAATTGAATAAGATTTGTAGAAAATAAAAGCCATAGATAAATTTTGGTGGCACTTGTAAGTGTGTATATTATGCGCCACCACGTACAATCTATGGAAAGAAAGAAACAAATACAAAATCTTCCAAAGTAAACAATTCTAATTTACACACTGACCTCATTAGTGAGAGCGCCACACTAATTTCCATATGAAGATGCGATGAGGTTTATGTGTTGGCAGACCTCGCTCGGTGCCATGAAAAAGAGTAGGGTGATATATGTCTTGATTCCTGGACAATACATTTAGCAAGTAAGCAAGTGCAGGTATGCGTCAAAAAAATGCTTGGGCTTGTATATAGAATATGTACTACTGTTGGTGATAAAGGTACGTAGTTGAATCTTGCGGTTAGTGTGCCAGCCCAAATAAACATCTTATGCGGTTGGCCATCTCCAGCTATGAACAACCAACAAATACCGAAAAACGAATATCAGGCTGTCCTATATTGATCAAGAAAACATAAATACGTCATCGTTTGATGTACCTGAAATTTATCTTTCAAACTGAGGGTTGAGTCAACTTGCCCCCGATGGTTTTCTCCATGGGACGGCCTCTACGGCAGCCTTCCGTTCTCGGCCCAAATATTTCAGTTCATATCCATACAAACATACCTCAACATCAATGAACCCATATATATCCCTTATTTCCCGCCAGCTGAGTTGGACTGAGACAGATCGTGCCTCGCCTATGTCACGGCTTATTAGAATTTTAAATTTTCTGGATATTGTTACAGAAGATTTTGTTCTGTATAATACTTACAAAAATAAAATCTCTCTAGAAGAACAAAAGTTACATGTCTAGCTATGTGGATGACTATACCCCAGCAAACAAATGAAATATTGTTAGTTTCTTGCCAATAATAGTATAAATTTTATAATACTTCAAAACGGAATGAGAAATATATTTTCCGTAGGCCCGAGGTGCGTGTGACGTGTGGTTGGAGATGACATTCTAGGGCTTGACATGGTTTGGAGCTTAACCGCTATGGATGTGTGTCTGTGTGCTGCCCTTTGATTACATTCCAGCCATTAGTCAGCAAGCCAACTCTATACAGTAGAAAAATATAAAATCGTCAATTCTTCTTACTTTTAAAAGGCACAGGTGAAAACAAAAGGAAATAGATTAATAAACCTAGGAAAGTAGGGAAAAACACTCGACCTCAATTTACTGGTTGCTGTAGCATGCAGATACTCCCAATCCAGAGGCAGCCTTCTTGACCTCTTGAATGCATATAACTCTATCTATGAAAATTTGTCCAGAACCAAATTAGTTCTTCCCTGCATAGGAGATACACATATCCGCATCACTGGATTAGAGTAAATTGAAAGTACAGATCCCTGTATACCCACACATTTGCGCGGCTAGATTTAATGCGTGTACCTTTCACCAATTAATACTTCTATTTAAGAAGCTTACTTACATTACCAACCATAATTAAACATTGTGCCAGGTTATTTCATAGGACTCATCCTAGCTCATATTGCAGGCCTATTTTTCTCATATAAGAAATATATGTCTACTTGATCACACAACTCATCTATAAGATTAAAGCATATGAAAAAATCTACAGGATTAAGCACATGTATATATATATATAATCTAGTAGCTAACATGCTCGTACATGCATCATGTATAAGTATAACATGCTTTTAATCAAACGAACCTGGTTGCTGCTGCTAAACGCATGATACCTTTTTTTTTGCGGGTGGAACGCATGATACCTGATGGCACACTGATAAGACCATGAGCACTTGCGCAGACGAACACATCAAAATTTTCTCCGAAGGTCAGAACTGTTTGCAAAGACAAAAAGTTACTTAACAACAGTAATCACCTCTATCCATCGTCCAATGTCAGGCTGTGGTGCGCACCAGCAAGCAGCATGCAATATGATCGTACATATTGAAGAGCTTTTCATATGCTCCCTGGCCGGATAAATTAATGCTATGGAGAGGCAATGGTTCGAAAGAAAAGACAGACCAGTGCACAAATATGAATCACTGTATCATCTCCATTGTTGTAGAACGTGTGAAGACAGCCGACAGCAACGGGAGTACAAACATAGGACAGGCCGGTAGCAACGGGAGTACAGCAGCGATATAGTACTTGTCCACCTCGCGCTATTTAGCACGAATCAGTTGATGGACGATTCAGGAGTGATCTTCTTCACTATCCTGGCCAATTCCAAGTCCACGGCCACTTTTACTCGATCCAAATAGTAAGCGTCTTTGAGATGGTGAAGCTTGGCAGGAAATCAATGTTGGGGGCACGACGCGTGCGCCGGCGGGGTGACATGCCTGATTGCATCCGCCGGATCATTCGGTGCCAATTTTTCCAGGAACCTAAAAGACGACGATCTTACGCCGGACGAACTTACGCCGGACGGCCGGAGAGATCTCCAGGAACCTAGAAGCTGACGACCTTACCCGGACGGCCGGGAAGATCCATCATGTCTCTGCCGTATCCTGCCCTAATCAATTTCACAACGCTTGTCTCTATGGTATCAGATATATGTGCTGATATGCATAGGATACGTGTCGATGCAAATCTCTTTCCCTGTCCTAATCGATCTAGATTCCGCACATCGCGAGATTTCGTAGTCTAGTCAAATCTATGCCGTTAATTTTTAGCTGGTTAATCCGAGCCATTAATTGTCCTGTGTTTTAATTATATAAGAAAACATAAATACGTCATCGTTTGATGTACCTGAAATTTATCTTTCAAACTGAGGGTTGAGTCAACTTGCCCCCGATGGTTTTCTCCATGGGACGGCCTCTACGGCAGCCTTCCGTTCTCGGCCCAAATATTTCAGTTCATATCCATACAAACATACCTCAACATCAATGAACCCATATATATCCCTTATTTCCCGCCAGCTGAGTTGGACTGAGACAGATCGTGCCTCGCCTATGTCACGGCTTATTAGAATTTTAAATTTTCTGGATATTGTTACAGAAGATTTTGTTCTGTATAATACTTACAAAAATAAAATCTCTCTAGAAGAACAAAAGTTACATGTCTAGCTATGTGGATGACTATACCCCAGCAAACAAATGAAATATTGTTAGTTTCTTGCCAATAATAGTATAAATTTTATAATACTTCAAAACGGAATGAGAAATATATTTTCCGTAGGCCCGAGGTGCGTGTGACGTGTGGTTGGAGATGACATTCTAGGGCTTGACATGGTTTGGAGCTTAACCGCTATGGATGTGTGTCTGTGTGCTGCCCTTTGATTACATTCCAGCCATTAGTCAGCAAGCCAACTCTATACAGTAGAAAAATATAAAATCGTCAATTCTTCTTACTTTTAAAAGGCACAGGTGAAAACAAAAGGAAATAGATTAATAAACCTAGGAAAGTAGGGAAAAACACTCGACCTCAATTTACTGGTTGCTGTAGCATGCAGATACTCCCAATCCAGAGGCAGCCTTCTTGACCTCTTGAATGCATATAACTCTATCTATGAAAATTTGTCCAGAACCAAATTAGTTCTTCCCTGCATAGGAGATACACATATCCGCATCACTGGATTAGAGTAAATTGAAAGTACAGATCCCTGTATACCCACACATTTGCGCGGCTAGATTTAATGCGTGTACCTTTCACCAATTAATACTTCTATTTAAGAAGCTTACTTACATTACCAACCATAATTAAACATTGTGCCAGGTTATTTCATAGGACTCATCCTAGCTCATATTGCAGGCCTATTTTTCTCATATAAGAAATATATGTCTACTTGATCACACAACTCATCTATAAGATTAAAGCATATGAAAAAATCTACAGGATTAAGCACATGTATATATATATAATCTAGTAGCTAACATGCTCGTACATGCATCATGTATAAGTATAACATGCTTTTAATCAAACGAACCTGGTTGCTGCTGCTAAACGCATGATACCTTTTTTTTTGCGGGTGGAACGCATGATACCTGATGGCACACTGATAAGACCATGAGCACTTGCGCAGACGAACACATCAAAATTTTCTCCGAAGGTCAGAACTGTTTGCAAAGACAAAAAGTTACTTAACAACAGTAATCACCTCTATCCATCGTCCAATGTCAGGCTGTGGTGCGCACCAGCAAGCAGCATGCAATATGATCGTACATATTGAAGAGCTTTTCATATGCTCCCTGGCCGGATAAATTAATGCTATGGAGAGGCAATGGTTCGAAAGAAAAGACAGACCAGTGCACAAATATGAATCACTGTATCATCTCCATTGTTGTAGAACGTGTGAAGACAGCCGACAGCAACGGGAGTACAAACATAGGACAGGCCGGTAGCAACGGGAGTACAGCAGCGATATAGTACTTGTCCACCTCGCGCTATTTAGCACGAATCAGTTGATGGACGATTCAGGAGTGATCTTCTTCACTATCCTGGCCAATTCCAAGTCCACGGCCACTTTTACTCGATCCAAATAGTAAGCGTCTTTGAGATGGTGAAGCTTGGCAGGAAATCAATGTTGGGGGCACGACGCGTGCGCCGGCGGGGTGACATGCCTGATTGCATCCGCCGGATCATTCGGTGCCAATTTTTCCAGGAACCTAAAAGACGACGATCTTACGCCGGACGAACTTACGCCGGACGGCCGGAGAGATCTCCAGGAACCTAGAAGCTGACGACCTTACCCGGACGGCCGGGAAGATCCATCATGTCTCTGCCGTATCCTGCCCTAATCAATTTCACAACGCTTGTCTCTATGGTATCAGATATATGTGCTGATATGCATAGGATACGTGTCGATGCAAATCTCTTTCCCTGTCCTAATCGATCTAGATTCCGCACATCGCGAGATTTCGTAGTCTAGTCAAATCTATGCCGTTAATTTTTAGCTGGTTAATCCGAGCCATTAATTGTCCTGTGTTTTAATTATATAATAGATAGATAGATTGGCAATACCACCTCTATAAGCCTTATGTTGGTTCAACGACTCAAAGCATAGCAAAAGTCAATCCATCCATGTAGATGCGTTCATGTCTACGGTTATTTTGATGCTTCAGATAGTGGCAAATTGCAGGGTCCTGCCATTTGCATGCTTGGCGAAGCCGAGACCACACAAGTTATATTGGGTGTAAGATTGCGTCGTAGGTTTTTTGAACAGGTTCAATGATTTTCTGAGTTCTGCACTAACGAAGTTGATCGGGGCGCCATGCTCCAGTGATGAAAGCAGCTGATAGTGAGCTTCAGCAGGATCTGCGTTGTTTCGTCTCAGATACCTCCTAGCTCTACCAGTACCAGGTCTTGGCCAAGCTGGAGATGAGAAAATGCCATGCAGTGGTACGGAGCAAGGTCTAAAGTCGTTGCAGATGTCGAGTCGGCGTGCCCCCAGGTCTGAATATCTGAAGACCAAAGTGAAGGTTCTAGAGATATCGCGTTCAGCAACTTGGTCCTCCTAGCAGATAAACGGTGCCATGATGTAAATGTTTTGGATCGGATTTGCTGGGATAACCAAACATGGGGTTGTTGAAGCCAATCGTAGCGATGATGGCAGTGGTATTACTGGTGACGAAGGTAATTATGATGATGCATATGATCAATCATTGAGAATATTGCATTTTTGATTCTAAATCATTATTTTTTCTATTTTACCGGGACTCCTCTCAAGATCGATCCATTGAATCAGTTTTGATTAGTTGTGTATATTTCCAAATACGAAATCATGGGAACGGGAAAGAATATGCATGAACCGTAAAGAACATTTTAGTAATGGTGTTTTTATTGCTATATCGATCTTTCTGTAGAGATATGTACCATAGAGCTATTTTTACTGGTATGTCAACTTGATGGTTATATGGATAAAATTATTCTACACAGGTCGATCAAATTTGGAGTAAAGTAGTATAGGTTGTAATAGTTTTTCGACAAAAAGTAGTTTTCACTTTTTAATCCCGTCGCAACGCACGGGCATGTTTCCTAGTAATAGATAGATTGGCAATACCACCTCTATAAGCCTTATGTAAAAAGTTCTATGTGGGGATTGACTACCTCTATTGTTCATTCTCTTTCCACATCATCGAAATTATTACTTGGCAACCCTTAACACGAGCATGTCCTTTATCTAAGAGCTCGGTTCTATTCCTTTGCATATGACCCTTATCTACTCGAGGCTTACTGGTACTGGTTATTTACCCATAGACGCATAAGCTTTTTGCGTGTTCGGCTCATCTTCGATTGATTTTCAGGCTAGACACAGAGCACAACCGCTATCGAGAGAATATCTAGTGCTCCAACACTTTAGGTGCTTTCCGTGCTACCGTTAAGAAATAATTTTAAATGTTTCAACAAAAGGAAAAAAATGAGAGCATTCACAAGGTATTTATGAGTCTACAACTTCCAAAAATTCAGCTCCAAATTCAAAATGAACATTGAGAAACAAAGAGACAAATCTAGCATGAATATCATTAGTGTCGCAAAAGGATTGATCACTCCAATTTATATGCATATTTCTGAACCCTAAAACCCTAAATCTTGCTCTAATTCAAATGTGCAGTAAAGAACTCTAGCTGCATTTCGCAACATATGATTACATTTGCAGGACAGTGCGCAAAGGCACACAATCTTCCGAAGATTCAGAACAGAAGTTACCCAGGCTGAAGCACAGAAGTGATCCAGGCTCCACTGGAGAAGTTACCCAGGCTGAACAGAGAAAGTTACCCATGTTTCAGAGAAGAGACACAAGTCTCTGTCAGTAAAGCTATTCAAGCACAAGTTGGAGAATTGCTCAAGTACTTTCAGAAGATGACTCCAGAGGAGATAAGAGCAACTTTGAACTAGTTTGAATGAGTCAAGAGGGAAGAGATCAACTTGAGGATGAAGAAAGCCTAAAAAGGCAGAAAAGGGGAGAACACCCCATGTGCACAGAGAAGAGGGGAACCTTCCCTCTCCACCAATTTGTACCACCTCTCCACCACAAAGGGAAAAAGGTGTATAAAGTACCAAGGCCACGACAGCAACCACCATACCATCCTCCACCACAACACAACTCCACTCCACCTTTTGGCCACCAACACCACACCTTTTCATCAACCACCAAGAACTACAAGACCAGCAAGAAAGGCAAGAGCAAGAGCAAGAACAAGATGAACAAGGAGATCAAGAGAAGAAGCCCAAGGCCATGGTGATCTGAAGCACATGATCTTCATTCCTCTATGTAAACTGAGTAGAAACTAGTAGATCATCCATCTGTGTGCAGAGCTTGTATGATTCTGCTATGACAGTGAATTGACTGACACACTTCTCTGTTATTTCTAAATTTTATTTGATCTGTGCATGATTTGCTTGATCTGTGGCATGTATGATTTATCTCTGCATGTTTGAATGTTGCAATATCTTCCCTAGCCCCCCTTTTTGCTTGTTAACTTACAGTGATCTTGCCTGACAAACAAGAAAGTTGTGGTCTTTGTGCTTTTAAACCCTTACTTCTGCTTAAACCTTGTTAAAAACCTTCCTTTTTAAGTAAACAACCAAACTCCTTTGAAGTTAACCTAGCTTCTGAAAACAAAGAATAGTTCCAGCTTGATCCCTGTGGAGAGAACGACAAACCCCCCCTATTCTACAGCTCATCAAAATTGGCGCCGTTGCTGGGGATCAACTTTAATTGTTCTTTAGAGTATAGTCGACTGGGTCGTGTGTTTTCTTTGAAAATTGCAACTGTGACTAGATCTTGTGCTCTGTTGTTCTTGTTACTTTGTGTTCTACAACTAGAACTGCTATTAGGGGATTTAGTTCACTAACCCTTCATAAAGTTCTTGTTTGTGCTTGTGTGTAGAGGAATCATGATCTCCTTTATGTAATTGTTGGATTTTATGAATGCAGTCGTCTGAAGATTCACCATTAGCTCCTTTTGATCCTGAACCTGAGAGAACTTTTCTTGCTAATAGAAGAAGAGCAGCTTCTGAAGCTTCAGTCGAAGATTTGGCAGATTCAGAGTCAGTTAGCAGCATGGGTGACAAAAAGTTGAGAGATTTGTGGATCCCCAAGGATCAGGTTTCAAATGCAGATGTTGTTATGCCTGCCATCCAGGCTAACAACTGAGAAATTAAGCCAGCCTTGATTAATATGGTTCAACACAACCCCTTCAAAGGTTCTGCTTTGGAGAGTCCTCGTGAGCATATCAGAAATTTTCTTGAGTATTGTAACACTCTCAAGCACAATGGTGTACCTCCTGAAGCAATCAGAATGCAGTTGTTTCCTTTTTCTTTGTCAGGCCTTGCAAAGATGTGGTTTCATGCATTGCCAACTCACTGCAGAGACACTTGGGAGCACTTGCTGCAAGGTTTCTTTGAAAGGTACTTTCCTCCCACCAAGGCAGCAGAATGTAGAGATAAGATCACTAGGTTTGTGCAGTATGAAGGTGAAAGCTTGTATGATGCTTGGCAGAGATACCAAGGCCTCATCAGAATGTGTCCTAACCATGGTCAGGAGCAGTGGCTCATTTTTCAAACATTTTATAAGGGTCTGACTGAGCAGACTAGATCATTTGTTGATTCAGCTGCTGGTGGAGGTATTATGAACAAGACACTTGATGAAGCTATAGAGTTGATTGAGAGTATGGCAGCTCACAACTTCTCCTGGACCAATGAAAGAACAGTTCATCCAACCCATCAGTCAATGATTCAGTTAAGTGGCCAGAATGCTCTAGAAGCAAAGCTTGATAGCCTGACCAACCAGTTATCTCAGCTCATGCATGAGAAGAACATCAAGGCAATAGTGCCTGTCAACCAAGTCTCAGCTACTTGCTTGATTTGTGAAAATGAAGGTCATTCACCTCAAGAGTGTACTCTGTTTGTACCAACTGAAACCCAATTAGCAGAAGTGAAGTATACTCAAAACCAATGTCCTTTCTCTCAGAGCTACAACCCTTCTTGGAGGAACCATCCCAATTTGTCAAACAAAAATGCAGCTCAGCAAAATTACCCTCAAGCAAATCAGCAAAATTTTGCTCAAGCAACTCAGCAAAATTTTGGACCTCAAGGCAATATGCAATACCAGCAGCAACAGTAGCAACAGCAGCAAGCAAACCAGCAAAATGCTTCTTCAAGCAGTCAGTCAGAAATTGGAGAAATGATGCCTTTGCAGAAAGAAATGTTCAATGGTATGCAAGAAACCATGAAGATGCAGTCAGAATTGTTTTTCAAGACAATGCAGCAACTTACAGCTGGGTTCTCTAATACCCAAGCAATTCAGCCAGAGAACAAGTTACCAGCCCAACCTCAGAAAAATCCTAAGCAGTGTGGTGCCATTTTCCACACTGATGCAGTCACTACTAGAAGTGGAGTGAGTACTGAACCAGTTCTGAAGACACCCCCCCATGGTGCCTTATGTTGCTCCACAGAGAAGAACTATAATTCAGCAACCAGTTGTCTCTGGAAACATTGTTCCAGAACCTGAAAAGCCAGTAGAACCTGTGGCAGAAACTGAAAAACCAGAGAACGCTGTAGCAAAACCAGCAACAGAGAAGCCTCTTGTACAGAAGGTCCCATTTCCTGAAAGATTAGAGAAAACCAAGGAAGAAAAGCAATATGGCAAGTTCTTGGAGACCATGACGGAAGTTCAGATTACAATTCCAATTCTTGATGCAGTGCTACACATCCCTCTGTATGCAAAATTCTTCAAAGATCTGATAATCAAGAAAAGAAGTCTAGAAGATCCAGAAATTGTTGCTCTGACAGAGGACTGCAGTGTTGTCATTCTGAACTATATGCCAAGAAGCTTGGAGATCCAGGAAGTTTTAGCATCCCTTGTGTTGTGGGAAAAGGAACTTTCACAGCTCTTTGTGATTTAGGTTCATCAGTCAGTGTGTTACCCTTGGCTATCAGTCAAATTTTACAGTTAGGAACTCTAAAACCTACCTCCATGACACTGCAGTTAACTGACAGAACTCTGAGGAAACTAGCTAGAATTCTTGAAGATGTGCCAGTACAAGTTGGAAACTTTGCTTATCTAGTTGATTTTGTGGTACTAGAGATGGAAGATAACTCTGAATCCATGATACTAGGCAGACCCTTTCTGACAACAGTTGGAGCAATAATAGATGTGAAGGGTGGAACACTGAAACTGTAGTTTGGCTCTGAGCAAGCAGATAGCAGCATGAAGCATGCTTCTCATTTTCCCAATATTCTTGAGCAATGTCATTCCATTGATTCCATTGATGTTGTCGACAAGAGTGTGTTGGAGTCTCTGCAAGAAATGCAGTCAGAAGAGTCTGATGTGCAAGTGTTTGTGACAGCGGACGATACAAAGCCACAGGAGCTATTGATACGTCTCAAACGTATCTATAATTTTTGATGTTCCATGCTAATATTATACCAATTGCTACATGTTTTGCATCTACTTTATATCACTTTTATACATTTTTTGGGACTAACCTATTAACAAGATGCCGAAGTGCCAGTTCCTGTTTTATGCTGTTTTTTTATTCCAGAAAAGCTAGTATGGAAATATTCTCGGAATTGGACGAAACTTCACGGAGGGACCTATTTTACCAGAACACACCTGAATGATCAAAGGAGCAACGAAGGAGAGCCAGGAGGGCCCCACATGCCACTAGGGCACGGGCCACCCCCAGGCGCGCCCTAGGGTGGTGTGGGCCCCTCGGGGGTCGTCAGCCGCCGCCCTTTCGCCTACTTATTCCCCCCGATGCAAAAACCCTAGATACCCGAGCCATTATCCACGAAAAGTTCCAAGGACGTCGCCGCCATCAACCCTAGCTCGGGAGGGTCCAGAACCTCTTCCCGGCACCCTGCCGAAGAGGGGAATCGTCACCGGAGGCCTCTACATCGCCATGCCTGCCTCCGGAGTGATGCGTGAGTAGTTCATCCTTGGACTACGGGTCCATAGCAATAGCTAGATGGTTGTCTCTCCACTTTGTGCCATCATGTTTAGATCTTGTGAGCTGCCCTACATGATCAAAATCATATTATTGTAATGCTACATGTTGTGTTTGCTGGGATCCGATGAATATTGAATATTATGTCAAGTTGATTATCAATCTATGCCCTATGTTATTTAAGATCTTGCATGCTTTCCGTTACTAGTAGATGATTTGGCCAAGTAGATGCTTGTAACTCCAAGAGAGAGTATTTATGCTAGATAGTGGGTTCATGCCTCCGGTAATCTGGGAGAGTGAAAGCAACTTCTAAGATTGCGGATGTGATTTTGCCACTAGGGGTAACCTAACAATGCTATGTCCACGGTCATATGTATTTTTTTACACTAGCCAGGTGGCCCTCGCTAATGTGAGGGCAGCATCTTAGGTTCATTGAACGTGTTCAAGAAATAGTTTTATGGTTCTATAAATTTTGAAATTATATATGCCTAAAAATATCATTCCAAACCCTTAGAAATACCATGTTATGTAAATATCCATCGGTTTGTAATTAAGTATGAATCATTTTAATTAGGAAAAAAAGACATCACAAATTCACGTAAAAGCCAGATCATCATATTCTAGAACTTCTTTTCTTACTCTATTTGTACCTAATTTCATTATCTTATGTTGCTATGCCCACTCATCAACACCCTGCCATGTATTTGTTTCCTATAACATGACTATGCCAACTTGACAACAAATTTATTCTTTATAATAAATCATGTTTATTATATGTTTTCAACAAACAATCTTATGCGCTCGGTATATATATCTAGACAATTGGGCTGATTTTTTATTTTAAATTGGTTGTCATAATAATAGTAAATTCTTAATATTTCTAATCTTATGGATCTAATTATCTGAGTAGAATCTTTTCAAGGCATACATATTCTAGAAAATCCTTTCAAAATTCCCATAGCTGCATGTTAAAGATCCGCGGTGTTGGTGCCAAAGATAAAATCTTATTTGTCACTTCATCTCAGAACAATCTAGCACGTTGACACTGATACTACTATCTTCACATCGTCATTTCGCCAAATTATGGATAATCAAACATCCGCTCCATGCACATCTTGTGCATGATATCCCTCTTGGTTTGACGCTCTGTGATATTAGGTCCTTACGATTATAACTTCAAGCTAAAATGAAAATTTGAACTCCAAGAATATTCACATAATCTTTATCTTTATAATCCTTCAAGATTTTTTTACGGGAACAACCTGAAAATAAACGACTCAGTGAAATTATTTTTGATAGAGTATCAGCTAGAGTGTGTTATTGGTTGTATTACTCTTCAAGAAGATATCTATGTTTAATACTTAAATCTATTTTTCTTAACATCAAAATTATATGGATGAGCAAAGACTGATAGCTATCAAGTAATCACGGATCACATATTCATATATAGATGAAACCATGCATATGTGTTCCTAGTGGAGTTCACATGAAGCCCAGGTCTAGCTCAACAATTTAAAAAATAATAAAACATTTCAAAAAAATTAAACAAATTGGTGAAAAATATATACATGTTTTGTAAATATGTGCCAAGTTTTGTACGAATGACGTGTGTGGTCCTTACAAAAATAAAAACTCAATGCTCGAAAAACATATATTTGAAATCTTATTTTGGGCACTGATTTGTCTTTTTTACACAGAATAACCCATAATCACGAAACTTGGAAAGTAGGTAGAACATGTGTATATGTTTTTTTTTTGAAGAAGATTTTGAAATATTAAATACTTTTTAACAAATTATTCTACCAGGAGCTTATGAACTCGAGAGTCAATTTGAATTTCCTTTTTTTCTCGCAATATCTTTTTATAATGTAAATTCTGTTCACGGTAATATTGTAGAAATTTTACAATCATAGTAGCGTACACAATAGTATTTTGGTTATATCATTCTACCATGAGCATATGAACTCACGAGCCAATTTGAATTTTGAAAAAAATTGCAATAATAGTAGTATAAAATACATGCGTAATTTGATTAGTTTTGCATGCAATATCTTTTTATACTGTAAATTTTGGCCACGGTAATAATTGTAGATATTTTTTTTGTGCGTGTCATCCTTGCGCAGGGAATAATTGTAGATATTGTGCCATAATAGTAGCGTACACTATAGTCTTTTTGTTATTTTTGCATGCAATATATTTTATACTGCACGTACTCTCTAGCAGACCTTTTTTTTGCCTACCATGTGCTACCGTGCTAGCACGTACTACCTTCGGTAGGTTTTTTTCTTCTGAGGACGCTTGGGAGGTGGGAGTACGTGAAGCAAACGTGAGTAGGTACGTTGTCCGGCCGGCCAGCGTGTTTGACACAGACTCTATCATTATGGATTTCCAATATATCTTTAAATCGTGAATTACAGATCTAATGAAAAGAAAAATAGGAATATGACGTGATTGGTTGTACGTGTTGAGAACAACATTTTTGGTACCGATTAAAGTTGTACGTAACTTCTCTATATTTTAATCTCAACCATCACAACTAAAATCAACGGATTACATATTTCTAGCGTATGTGGATTAACGTGGTGGCTCTATTAGCTAACTCATTTATGGATTTCCAATATATCTTTAAATCGTGAATTACAGATCTAATGAAAAGAAAAATAGGAATATGACGTGATTGGTTGTACGTGTTGAGAACAACATTTTTGGTACCGATTAAAGTTGTACGTAACTTCTCTATCTTTTAATCTCAACCATCACAACTAAAATCAACGGATTACATATTTCTAGCGTATGTGCATTAATGTGGTGGCTCTATTAGCTAACTCATTTTGCTTTTAGTATATAATAGATTACGCACTTTACTTAATGTGATTATCCGTTGCTTGCAACTTAATAGACGGGGGACTAGAATGATAACCCGGCGGTGGATTATTAGTCATAGACGCTGTTGGATAACGGTCTATGTATTTTGTCGTAATGCCCAATTAAATATCATAGTAGTCATCATGTCATATATATGCATTGTCATGCGCTCACTATTTGTCAATTGCCCAGCTGTAATTTGTTCACCCAGCATGTTAGTTATCTTTTATGGAGAGACACCACTAGTGAACTGTGGACCCCGGTTCATTCTTTTACACTGATTAAACCACAAACTGCAAACATTGTTCCTTTTTATTCTCTGCAATTAAACATCATTTTCCACACCATACGTTTAAATTACCATCTCATCTGAAGTACTCCTTTTTGGAGAAAGAAAAGGTACATCCAGTGAAAATTAGCTCTGCTTTGGATGATGAACAGGAAGAAAGCTTATTGTCAGTGCTGAGATTGTACAAGAATGTGATTGGTTATTCAATTGATGACATCAAGGGGATAGATGAGAAGGTTTGCTCTCACAGAATATATTTAGCAGAAGATAGCACACCCACCAGAGAGGGACAGAGAAGACTAAACCCTGCTATGCAAGAAGTAGTGAAGAAGGAAGTACTGAAATTGTTAAAGGCAGGAATGATTTACCCCATCTCTGACAGTGAGTGGGTGAGTCCTATCCACATTGTGCCCAAGAAAGGAGGTTACACAGTGGTAGAAAATGAAGAAGGTAGACTGATGACCACAAGGCCTGTCACAGGATGGAGAATGGTAAATGATTTCAGAAAATTGAACAAGGCAACAAGGAAAGATCCTTTCCCTTTGCCATTTATGGATCAGATGTTGGAAAGGCTTGCTGGACAGAATTTCTATTGTTACCTTGACGGATACTCTGGATTTCTACAAATTCCTATTTATCCATCTGACCAGGACAAGACCACCTTCACATGCCCATATGGGACATTTGCTTACAAGAGACTGCCATTCGGTTTGTGCAATGCACCTGGAACATTTCAGAGGTGTATGATGTCTATATTCTCTGATCACATTGAGAGGATCATGGAAGTGTTCATGGATGACTTCACAGTGTATGAAAAAGATTTCATCACTTGTCTGAAAAATCTGACAGCAGTGTTGCATAGGTGTTCTGAGCAGAACTTGATACTGAACTGGGAAAAATACTATTTTCTGGTAACTGAAGGCATTGTGCCTGGACATATGGTGTCTGCCAGAGGAATAGAAGTTGATAAAGCTAAAGTTGATGTGATTGCAAAGCTACCTCCTCCTGAAAATGTGAAAGGAATACAGAGTTTCTTGGGACATGCTGGATTTTACAAAAGGTTCATCAAGAATTTTTCTCTCATTGCAAAGCCTCTCACAAATCTGCTGAATCAAGATGTCAAATTTGTGTTTGATGAAGCATGTATGCAAGCATTCAATAAGTTGAAAGAAGCTCTCATTACAGCTCCAATAGTGCAACCACCAGACTGGACTCTGCTATTTGAGCTGATGTGTGATGCTAGTGATTATGTTGTGGGAGCATTGCTTGGTCAGAGGAAGGAAAAGGCAATTCATGTGATCACTATGCCAGTAAAACACTAGATGATGCTCAGATCAACTACACCACTACTGAGAAAGAACTGCTAGCAGTAGTGTTTGCATTTGATAAGTTCAGACCTTACCTTGTTGGACACAAATGCACTGTGTTTACAGATCATGCAGCAATAATGTACTTGGTCAGTAAAAAGGATGCAAAGCCAAGACTGATCAAATGCATTCTCTTGCTGCAAGAATTTGATATTGAGATCAAAGACAAGAAAGGATCAGAAAATTCAGTAGCAGACCACCTATCTAGAATCAGCTGTTCAGAAAAGAGAGAAATTCAAAATGGTATTTGATACGTCTCAAACGTATCTATAATTTTTGATGTTCCATGCTGATATTATACCAATTGTTACATGTTTTGCATCCACTTTATATCACTTTTATACATTTTTTTGGGACTAACCTATTAACAAGATGCCGCAGTGCCAGTTCCTGTTTTCTGCTGTTTTTGTATTCCAGAAAAGCTAGTCAGGAAATATTCTCGGAATAGGACGAAATTTCATGGAGGGACATATTTTATCAGAACACACCTAAAGGTCCAAAGGAGCAACGAAGAGGAGCCACGTGGGCCCCACATGCACCAAGGTCCAAAGGAATATTCCTTTTTGTGTCAATGTTTACTAGCTCATGAGGAAGTGGTGGGTTAGGCTTTATTCTTCTTGTCAAATGGACTTTTACCCCTGGTCTAGCGGCATATACATCCGCTTATCCTCTAATTTTGCAAAAAGAGCTGGCAACGGGATGCCCAGTCCCAATTAATTACAACCTTAACCATTAATTCTCTTCACACTTTTGCCCTGATTCATCAGTAAGCAATGATAAAACAGTGAAATATCTGCATGTGTGTAAACCAAAGAGAAAGAGGGATGATCTGCCTTGCTGGTAGAAATAACGTCCTTCATGGGAGCCGCTCTTAAAAGTCTGTTTGACAGGGAGAATACTGTTCTCACCCGCTACCATTCGTTTGACAATTAACAAACACCTCTCAAAGCTTAATTTTTATTCTCTATATGATTTCAAAAGCTAAAAAGCTCTAGCACATGCCTTAATCCCTGCTTCCCTCTGCGAAGGGCCTTTCTTTTACTTTTCATGTTAAGTCAGTACACCTATTCCCTTCTTCCTTGAGCAAGCATTTGGGTTGTTGTGATTCAACCATATATATCATTAATATTGTCAATCATGTCTTTTATCCTTCCTTGTCTTGGCACAAAGACTTTTGCCTCTAACAATATAGCTTTGCAAGTTATCAATGACTGTAAAGAGGGTGTGATAATTGAGTGTGGAGGTTCTGCAATATAAGCTCTAATATAAAGACTCCTTTCGAAAGATAAGTATTAATTTCTTATTGTTCTATGACCAAGAATGAAGTGTGCCATTACTAATCTATAATTTCCTTCGTGTATTTTTATTGTGGTTTGTTCACTACTCATGTTCAAGTTATGTTATATGTAGAGTAGTTGCTGCTTAAGATGAATTGTGTTGTTAAGTAAATAATGATGCTTCTTGTCCGTATTTTTATTATCGACGCTTCACTCCATAAACTTTTGTTCTAGTTTACTGAGCTCAGCTTTCGCTTGGGGACAAGCGAGGTCTAAGCTTGGTGGGTTGATACGTCCATTTTGCATCACTATTTTATAGCATAATTTACTGTTATTCATTGTTATATTTCATATTAAGATGTGTTACTTATGTTATTTTGTCTTATTTTGCATGTTTGATGATTATTGGATGATTAACTGCCGGAGTCAGATTTCAGCTGGAAAAAGCATCGTCAAGACACTATATTTCTGGAGCCCTAAAAATATTTTCAAGAAGACAGAAGTTCCTACTTTATCAGAAGATGGTGTCAGCCAAAAGGGGAGGCTGAGATGGGCCAGGAGGGGCCCACACCACCCCTGGGCGCGGCCCCACCTTGGCCGCGCCCTGACCAGGTGTGGTGCCCCTGGCCCACCTCAGACGCTCCCCTTTCACGTACTTCATCCCCCAGAAACCCTAAGACACGGGGAGTTCGGGAAAAAATATTCCGCCACCTCCACGGGGCGAAAACAACAGAGAGAGAAAAAGCTCTCCGGCAGGGAGAAATCTGCCGGGGAAATTCCCTCCCGGTGGGGGAAGATCGTCGCCATCCTCATCGTCATCGTGCTGGACTTCATCGGGATCATCATCATCATCTCCATCACCATCACCGCTGCACCATCTCATTCCGATGTAACATTAGGGCTATACTTTGTCTAGTTCATAGGGGAAACTCTCCCGGTGTTAATTACTCCTTGTGGTTGATGCTATTGAGTTTTATCGGTGAATTGAAGTAAATTTTCAGATTGTTATTCATCATTATATCACCTCTGATCATGATCCATATGATGTCTTGTGAGTAGTTTGTTTAGTTCTTGAGGACATGGGAGAAGTCATGCTGTTAGTAGTGGAATTACGTTGAGTAATATTTAATGGTTTGATATTTAAGTTGTGGTGCTATTCTTCTAGTGGTGTCATGTGAACGTCGACTACATGACACTTCACCTTTATGGGCCTAGAGGAATGCATTGTGTATTTGGTTGCTAATTGTGGGGTTGCCGGAGTGACAGAAAGCTAAACCCCCGTTAGTATACCGGTGCACAAGGGAGCGTAGGATCTCAGAGTTTAAAGCTGTGGTTAGATTTATCTTAATTACTTTCTTGTAACTGCGGATGCTTGCGAGGGGTATAATCACAAGAATGTATTAGTCCAAGTAAGGGCGGTGCATTAGCATAGGTTCACCCACACAACACTTATCAAAACAATGAAGATTAATCAACTATGTGAAGCAAAAGCACTTGACTACACTAGTAGGGAAAAGCTTATAGGTGAGGTGTTATCAGTGGCGCACCAGCTCCCAGTGCGCCACTGATAGTCTCTCACCAGGGTTGCTCAAGAGTATTTCCCATTGAGAGCCGCCTTGCTCTGTACGGTGCACGATTTGCCCGGCTGCGTCTCGGGCCAGGTGGTTCAAGGACACCATGCGTGCGTCAGGTGCATGGACGGTACCTGTTACCTGCAGCTAGCGAAAGAGGGGTCTTCGAAAACCGTCTACATGGGGCACCGAAGGTGGCTAGCTGATAAGAAAGACCCGTGGAGAAAGCGTAGAGACCTGTTCAACAATGAAGAAGAGCATCGAGGACCTCCACGTAAGAGAAGCGGCGAACAGATCAAAATGCTCCTGGATAACTGGGAAGAGTGCCCTGCGCTGGGAAAGAAGAAGAAGAAGGCACCTCCGCTCCTGGATGTATGGAAGGCGAGGTCCATGTTTTGGGACTTGGCATACTGGCCCATTCTCGGTACGCCTAATTGCCTTGATCTAATGCATATCACGAAGAATGTGTTCGAGAGTTTGTTTGGCACCGTGGTCAACATGGCGGAGAGGACCAAAGATGGGCCGAAAGCAAGGCGCGACTTGATATATTATGGTTTAAGGGGAGAGCTTCACGGGGAACCCAGAAAAGGCCGAGGGAAGATCAGTCGGATGAGGAAACGGACGGTCACAGGGACAAAAGGGTTAAGAGGAACAATGACTACTATTGCCCCCCTCCAGCTACACTCTGCATGAGAATGAGATCAATCAGCTCTTCAAGAGCCTTCTAGGAGTCAAAATGCCTATTGGTTACGCGGGGTTGATAAGCAGATACCTAGACCCAAAGAAAAAATGCTTCAGCGGGATGAAGTCTCATGACTGTTACGTGATGATGACGCAGATCTTTCCGGTTGCAATCAGAGGGATAATGGACAAGCACGTCCGTGAAATACTTTTTGGCCTCTGTAACTTTTTCGACGTCACCTCTCGAAAGTCGATCACCCGGCAGCAGCTCGATAGGCTGCAGGAAGAGATCGTTGTGATACTATGCGAGCTTGAGATGTACTTCTCGCCAGCATTCTTTGACATCTGTGTGCATCTATTGGTCCATGTCGTGGATGATATAATCCATCTCGGGCCGCTGTTCCTGCACAATATGATGTCGTTCGAACGGTTGAATGGGGTCATCAAAGGATTTGTTCGTAACAGGGCCCATCTGGATGGAAGCATCGTCCAAGGCTTTCACACTGAAGAGTGCATCTCTTTCTGCACGAACTTTCTAGAACTCGAGAACCCTGTTGGTTTGCCCGTAAACAAGCACCTCGGCAAGCTACTTGGATCAGGTCACAGAAATGGCCGGAGTGATTTGCATGTGGACTTTGAAGGTCGATGCGCCGACTTTGACAGGGCCAACTTAGTAGCACTACAACACATTGATATGGTTGACGATTATTTGACGGAGCACCAAAACTCAATTAGGAAGAAGTATGGTGATAGAGGCAAGACGAGAATGGAGGGAGAAATAATCAGAGAGCACAACTCCTCTTTCGCGGGTTGGTTCAAAGAAAAGCTTAAGGCTAATCCGCCGCCAATGATCTCGGAGGATGACATTTTCTTATTCGCATTGGCACATGGACCCACGACCAACCTCCAGACGTTTCAAGCGTATGATATCAACGGGTTCACATTCTACACGGAGGAGAAGGACAAAAACTCTGATTATCAGAACTCAGGGGTAACGGTGGAATCCTACACTGGTGACATGCTGACAAGATACTACGGAAGGATCGAGAAGATATGGGAGCTAAACTACTCTGGAGAGAAGGTGCCGATGTTTCGCGTCAGATGGGCTAAGAACGTCACTCCCGAAGACCGATATTTCATCACCATGTCCATACCCTCAGCCAAATCAAGCGTCAACGCCACCGCACAAAATGAGCCATGGGTACTGGCTAAGCACTGCACACAATGCTTCTTCATAACCGACCCTTCCAAGCCTAGCCGTGTTGTTGTGAGGAGAGGCAAAAGGAACATCGCCGGAATGGATGGAGTCGCCAATGAGGACGACTTTGACAAGTACGGTGACCCAAATATTTAAGATGACAACAACAATCAGGAAACGTACACCACAAGAAGAAGTAGGACCACGGTACCACCCAAGTCAGCAGGTCCTCCGTACACAAGAAAAAGTCACAATGTCGGGCTAAATTTTGCAACATCGACCAAAAAAGGAAAGAAGATTGCCAAACACTGATGATTGAAGCACTTATTATTTTGTATCTCTCATTTGTATAACTATGCACTTATATATCGTGATCAACTCATGAAGCACACTTATTGATATGAGAATTAACAACATTGTATCCCTCATATTGTATCTTAATTGTGTGGACAATTTTCGAATTTTGTTAAATTTTTTGAATATTTGAATGTTTTGAATTTTTTGAATTTTTGAAGTATCTAAACAATATTGTCAAATATATGTGCAAAATTGTGCAATTTAAATAATTTCTAGTTTTGAAAACTTTGAAAAACAGGATCTGTTTTTGAAAACATTGAAATCTGTCCCAGGTTACCTGTGGCGCACCAGACGGCTACCTGTGGTGCACCAGTTGGTGCGCCATAGATAACGTACCTGTGGCGCACTGGCGGGCCCACATGTAAGTGACAGAAAACTTACATGTGGCGCACCTAAGTGAAGAGCCACTTACATGTGGGCCCCTCGGTGCGTCGGCTCTCTCTTCTTCCCCATCTCAAAAATTTCCTAAGTGTTGAGAACCACCGCTCGCGCCGGCCGCCAGAGAACCACCGCTCGGGCCACCCCCACCCACCCTGCGCGCGCGCCACCGCCCCAACTCGTCGCCGTCCGCCCTCGCTCTCCGGCACCCCCGCCCAAGCTCTCGGCTGTGAGCCCCGTGCTCGAGCTCGGCCTCGCCGTGCACTTCCACCGCCACCCGCGCCGCCGCCCACCTCGCGGCCTCGACCACGCCGCCCATCTCTCCCTCTCCTCCATCCCCACTGTGCTCCATCACCACTGGCCACTCGCACCCATGCGCCGCCCCAGCCGCTGCCTCAACGCCCTCCACGCGCCCGTCCACCTCGACGCCCTCCACGCGCTCGTGCGCCGCCCCAGACGATCGAGACGCACCTCCACGCCGCCGTCGACAACCTCCCCTGCCTCCCCTCCCCGAGGTTCATCCCCTTCTCTCCCTCCCCTACGAGGCTGCACCTTAGGTGCTCGATGAAATGCCGAACCTAAAATTTGATGATTTTGGAGATGCTGTTGATGCTTGCTTGCTGCTAGTTGCTGCTAGGTGCATAAATTAGGAAAATTTGAGTATATGGAAAAATTTGGAGATGAATTTTTGCTAAGTTAAATATGGTCACTGTTCTGAATTGCCTTAAAAAACAACTTGAATTAAGGTGCTAGAAGTATTAAAAAAATATTTATGTGGTTTATCATGAAGTACTATCATAGTAGAAGAGATCCATGAAGATAAATTGCACATAGGATCAAGATTTGATAATTTAAGACGCCTCCGAAGTTGGTACTTTTTAATAGATGTGAAGATGTGTTTCTATGTTCTAGTTGCTGAAATTTGCAATGTTGTGATTCATATGGATGTGGATGTGGATGGAGTTGCTGAAATTTGCCGAAATGTTGATTCACTTCCGTTTCGGCAAATTTATCGCACTCCATAGCTAGACTTTTTAGCAAAGGTCATGGCGAATTTTTTCGTTTTGTTTTGTTACTAATACCGTGCTATTTACTAATTTGTGTAGACATGGCGGACAACGACGAAGCCGGTGGTTCTCGGCCTCATGCTGGTTCCGAAGAAGAAGACTTGGAGAACCACTACCTGCGATATTTCTCGCAAGACATGGAGGACGATGGATATGAGGGTACGGACAACAACACCACTGACAACGGCGGCGGCGGCACAGATGGTACTACCTCAGGTAGCGCCTCCGCCAAGCGTCAGCGGAAGGAAAGGCGCCAAAACTTGGTGGGCACCGGCCGACTAGAAATCACAGAGGTGGACGTCACCAGTGGTTTACCTATACAGCCTGAGAATTATGCAAGGGGCTTTGGCAACACCTGTGCCGCCATTGCTCGAGAAATGTGCTCGATCAATGACGGGCACCTAAGGTACAAAGACAAAGAGCCTTTCAAAAAGCTCCTCATTAAGAGGGTCCATCAGCGGTACAAGTTCCCGCAGCCGTACAATAACCTAGATAAGAACAACATAGTAAACACAGCTGCCCTCGGCAAGATCAGCAAAGGTTTAGGCTCTTGGAAATATAGGCTGAGGAAGATGCTTGATAAAGATTGCAGTTTCGAGGAGGTTCACCGCCGCTTTCCCCAAATTTCGGCGGACGCATGGACTACTTTCAAGGACGCCGAGAACACCCCAGAAGCGATTGCCAAACGGGGGTGGGGGAAGGAAATGCGGGACAAGAACATAGGTGACCACACTCTTGGAAGCCGTGGTTATGCCGGAAAGCAGCCCAAATGGGACGAAGAGGACGCCAAGCGCCCTCCTGATGAGGAGAACCCCTGGGATAAGTTCACGGACCCGTTGGCACGCAGAGCGATCAGGGCCCGATACAAGCATGATAAGGAAACCGGGGACCTCAAGACGGGAAAAAAGGTCTTGGAGCTTGAGAAGAAGATTCTGGTAAGGAATTTACCAGTTTAAAATGCTTCTAATCAAGTCCATTAAATTATATAGCAGTCACGTCGTTTCTAAACGGTTCACATTACTTCTCCAGGCGGAAGAAAAGGCGCAATCTACTCAAACCTCCTCTGATGGTTCGTCGTCGAAGGCCCCGTATTGGGACACTGCTTTTGTCAGGGCGTACAACCAGGTGAAGGATAGGCCGGCGACAGAACAACCGCACAAGGGCCGTGTGGTAGGCGCCGGTAAGCATCACAAACACTCTTACTATTATCCTACTGAGTCCAAGGAGGTGCGAAACGAGAGGAAGAGGTTCACCGAGATGGATTTAAAGGAGGCTGTGGATAAGGAGGTGAAAGCAACCGTGCCCGTGTTAGTCCAAAACCAACTGTAGCAGTCGCTCACTGCCATCATGCCTAGCCTGATGGAGTCGGTCAAGACTTGGATGGTCGAAGGGCAACAAGGGCCGTTTATCATGCACAGCTTTGTCGAAGCAACTCCAACAATCTGGCGCCTACGATGGATGGTCCGGCCGCCAACCCTACTTGTGGTAGGGAGGATGCGACGCCGGCCGCCAACAATGAAGTTGCTAAAGGGGTTTCGCCAGCCAGCGTGCATCTTAGCAGCCCCTCCATCATCTCTTCCACGCCCGCCCGCGGTCCAACGCCATTGGCCGAGCTCGAAGCTCTCACGGTAATTAAGCGTCACAAGTCTCAACAAATTATGTATGTACCTCATCCTTGGCGCCCTCTCTTACGCCTTAACATGCATGTTTTCGCAGGCCGACGAGGTGGGATGCACGTTGCTATTGCGTGTGGAGAATGAGCTTCGGGATGTGGCAACGGCAAGCATCATGTCACCACTTCAACGCGTGATGCACAACCTGCCTATGGCCCCTGACGTGTTTCGGGTACATATTCATCGGTGCTCTCGGGTTGTGGTGATCTTTATCCTCCAATTCAACCCGCGGGTGCCGATTCAGAGAAAACCCTCCAAGGATGCTTGGGTTATCCCATGACATGGCCAAAGGCACTGATCCGTTTGGACCCTCCTATCACCTGCACCCCGCCACAGCCAACACTGGTAGGGTCGGCGCCGGCGCCGATCAAGAACAAGAAGAACAGTTGACGCAGTACATCTGGGGCATGCCACCAGACCACAAGACTCAAGATGAACCTGCACTAGTCTTTCCACCAGGGTCGGCGATTCATCGTGTCGATCAGCTAATGCAAGGAGGGGATGATGACCATGATAGTGATGACTTAGTGGATCAGGATCTTCAGGCTCCTCGTCAATGCTCTAAGCGTCTGTTCCATTCTCAAGGAACGCCTGAAGCTGCCCCCTTCACCGAGGATCAACAAGGCAACAAGCCTTTCAGCCAGGAGACACTCCTCAAGGCGGTCATGCCGGAGATTGAGAAAGGGACCATCCCTCCCACAGCGGCAGAGAAGAGGCGTAATAAAGCACGGAAAAGAAAAGTGAAGAATGACTTTGCCTCCAGCAGCCAGCCAGCGCCAAAGACCAAAGAGCCGTTACGGGCTAAAGACAACGTAGGCGTCTCCGAATGGCATTCGTTTCATCAGTTGGCTAAACCGATCCTGCCGCCGAGACTATCGAAACTACTAAGGGGAGATATGAGGAGTCTCCATGAAGGTATTCATCGTGTGGAGAAACTTCTTCTCAGCTCCTCAAATCCATTATACCCTCTTTACCCGGTAAAGGTACCAAAGAACCTTGGCTATGCCGATGAATACCCCGCGGATGTGTTCTTCGTTAGATTTGAAGAGATCTTCGACATGTACCATATGAAACGACTCCCCATATGCTTCGTCCGCCTGCTATGTCTCAATATGCAGTACCAGCTTATGAAAGAGGAAACCAAGCTCATAGCGATAATGGACCCCTACCACCTGCAAGAGGGCCGCCTGAACCACAGTGATGGTGCGCGAGAAGCGGCGCTCTACATACAAAAATTCTTCATACAGCATCAGGACAAGACAGCCATTCTAATGCCATACTTTCCCGAGTAAGTCATTCGCTAGCCGCCATTACATGCTTTTCGTCGAGTTTTGTCCATACAATGGTTAATTTGAGTATGATGGTCTCCTTTTGCAGGAACAAATACTGTGTCCTCATTGTTGCATTTCCAAAAAGGTCGGAGGCCATTTATTTGGACTCGGGGAGGCATCATAAGAAGAAAGACTATGGACCCATCAGGAATGTTATGGATGAGGCTCTCACCGGATATGCCTTCCATGGGTACCCGGTGGAGAGACAATATGTTAGAGAAGGAAAGCTGGTATTCGGCCACAAAACGGATTTCAAATCCGTCACGCAGCCGGAAAGCAGTAAGCTGGACGCCTTCTACGTCTTAATGCTCATCCGGGAGTATGTAAGGGATATGCAGCAACTACAGTTGCCAGGGCAACTCCGCACATGGTGCCTGAAGAACATGACGGAAGCCACTGATTCTGATCACAGACTTGAATTCGTTCGCATCCAGCATACGATTGCGACAACAATCAACAAGGATGTTCTCCGTAAGGAGGGGCTGTTCTACTACGGTTCTCCGCCAGCTAACGCCGACGTTGAAAGACGCTCAGAAGATCAGGGTGACTACAGGCCATTCAACACTCTAAATGGCACGGACCCTTTCCCGCCGTTGCCGAAAAAGAAAGCGAGCAAGAAGAAGCAGTGATGGTCGCAACTTTTATTTGTGTCTTGTAAACGTTATTCAGAAAATTGTTGCTGCTGTTGTTTTTATAGTACCTTCGAATTTGCTAAGTATGTTATCTAGTATCAAATGTGTGATGAACTTGGTGAGGAACACTTTGTATTATTCATAACCATGTGATGTATGTATTCTAATATCATATGTGATGAACTTGTGTTATTCAAAAACTGTTTACTGCATGTGTACTGTATACCTGTACAACATATATACCTGTGCAAATACGAAATACGGTGCATTTTAAAAAAAAATGCAAAACTATACCAGTGGCGCACTGGGCATATTACCTGTGGCGCACCATGAAAATTACCTGTGGCGCACCGCCTGGTGCGCCACTGATAATGTGGCACGAGTGAGCCATCTGTGTGCCCCCACATCTTACCAGTGGCGCACCAGAAGCAGCTATCAGTGGCGAACCGTGTGGTGCGCCACTGATAAGTGAGTTACCTGTGGTGCACCGCTGGTGCGCCACTGGTAACACTTATCAGTGGCGCAAGTTTAGTGGCGCACCACTAGTGCGTCACTGATAGCATATTTTGGTGCGCCACTAATAGGCTTTTTCTACTAGTGCTAGAATCCCGTGTGTCCTCAAGAACATTTGGTCATCATAAGTAAACCAACCGGCTTGTCCTTTGCTCTAAAAAGGATTGGGCCACTCGCTGCAATTATTTTTACTGTCTTTTATTTACTCGTATTTTATTTACCTGCAATATCAAAAACCCCTAAAAACTTGTCTGCTAGTATTTACAGTGAAACCTTTACCAAAACTCCTTGTCGGCACCTTCTGCTCCTCATTGGGTTCGACACTCTTATTTATCGAAAGTACTACGATACACCCCCTATACTTGTGGGTCATCAGCTTGCAACTTAATACCAACGGGGAACTCGGATGACAACCTGGCGGTGGATTATTAGTCATAGACGCTGTTGGATAACGGTATATATATTTTGTCGTAATGCCCAAATGAATATCATAGTAGTCATCATGTCATATATATGCATTGTCATGCGCTCAATATTTGTCAATTGCCCAGCTGTAATTTGTTCACCCAGCATGTTAGTTATCTTTTATGGAGAGACACCACTAGTGAACTGTGGACCCCGGTCCATTCTTTTACACTGATAATACAACCAACTGCAAACATTGTTCTCTTTTACTTTCTGCAATTTACTACTGCTTTCCACACCATACGTTTAATCCTTTGTTTTCAGCAAGCCAGTGAGATTGACAACCTCACTATTTCGGTGGGGCAAAGTAGTTTGATTGTGTTGTGTGCAGATTCCACGTCAACCGTCTAGACTCCCTGCAACAGCTATTTTTCTAGCGCCGTTGATAACCTTCAGAAGTGCTACTGCTCCTACTGGTTCGATAACCTTGGTTTCATACTGAGGGAAAACTTGCAGCTGAACTGCATCATACCTTCCTCTTGGGTCTCCCAATGAACGTGTGTTTCACGTCATCAAGCTATTTTTCTGGCGCCGTTGCCGGGGAGTCAGCAGACTTCTGCAAGGGGAGTCTCATGCTTCCAATCTCAATACTTTGTTATTGTCTTGCTGAGTTATTATGTCTGGCTCTTTACTTGCTATCAATGGTTACTTTCCTTGAAACTAGTCCTATGGCTGAAAACAACATGAGAGAGCTTTATAAAATTTATCTTGAGTTGGGACATGAGGTGTTTGAAGAGAAAATTAAAAAGCCTATGGAACTTTATTTGCATAACAATCATGATAGTAGCAATGTTATTAGCATACATTCTTTGAACACCATTATTGCTAATGCCATGGAAAGCTCTAAGCTTGGGGAAGCTGGTTTTGATAAAAAATGATATTTTTAGTCCCCCAAGCTTGGAGGAGGATGTTTGCTTTGATGATTCTTTGCCTCCATTTAATGATGATTATAATGATTGTACTAGTTTTACTCCCACTATTACTCATGCTTGTGTGGATAGTAATGATACTTTTATGCATGTGCATCATGATAAGAATGCTTTATGTGATAGGTATATTGTTGAGTCTATTCATGGTGCTACTGAGAATTATTTTGAAAGAGGAAAATATGGTTATAGAAATCTTCATGTTATTAAATTTCCTCTCTTTATGATGAAAGTTTTGAGCTTTCTCTTGTGTTGCTCCTATATGATGTTTTCTTTAAGACCAAATGGTCAGTATGAGAGAGGGAGACACAGTTTCATATATCTCAATAATATTAAGTCTCCTAACTTTATGTTGAAAGTTTTGAATTTGCACTTGTTTTGCCTTCCTATGCTAGTCACTTTGTGCTTCATTGACTTGTTTTATTATAAGACTCCTATGCATAGGAAGAGTGTTAGATTTAAACATGTTTTATATATGCTCCTTGATGCTCTCTTTTATGTTTCAACTCTCATCTTTATGTGAGCATCATAAAAATCACTATGCCTAGCTAAAAGGCGTTAAAGAAAATCGCTTATGGGAGGCAACCCATTATTTTTATTTCTGCAATTTTTCTTTTATTTGAGTCAAGGAGGGTGTTTACTTCTGTAGCAACTCCTTTGTATCTTTACTTTTCTCGCATTGTTGTGCCAAGAGTAGCCTCTAATGTTAAGATGATGCTAAATTTTGATTGTTGCGCAGAAACAGATTTTTGCTGTTCACTGTACGAAATTCCTAAAATCACCAGATTGTTAATAAAATCTGACAGTTTTTGTGCGTAATCTTTATGAATGTCTGAATCTTTCGTTAGTTCAAAGTTTTTTGATCTGAGCGTCGTAAGTGCCTCGAAAAAATTCATCTTTGCGGACTGTTCTGTTTTAGACAGATTATGCCTTTTTATTTTGCATTCTCTCTTTTACTAGTGTTAAGTGAAATTCTTTTTTGGGTGGAAGAGCTTCACATAACATCAGTGGCAGTAGCTAATGTTTAAAGTAACAAGTCATATTGCGTCTTTATAGAACATGTGAGTTTTTGATTGTGCACTAACCCTCTAATGAGATTTACTTTGAGTTTGGTGTGACGGAAGTTTTCAAGGGTCAAGAGAGAAGGATGATATAATAGGATCAAGAAGAGTGAAGAGCTTAAGCTTGGGGAAGCTCCCATGGATCTCCCCAGCATATTTCAAGAAGACTCAAGCGTCTAAGCTTGGGGATGCCCAAGGCATCCCCTTCTTCATCGGCAAAATTATCAGGTCATCTCTAGTGAAACTATATTTTAATTCTTTCACATCATATGTGCTGTTCTTGGAGCGTCTGTGTGCTTTTATTTTCAGTACTTTATTTTCAATAAACTTGATTGGACCCTAGCATTCTTGATTGGAAGAGAGACACGCTCCGCTTTTTCAAGAGAATACTCCTATTCTTCACTTATATTTGTTGAGTATTCATATCTAGTGTTGTTTAGCTTTTAGCTCTTGTTTTCATGTATTTCTTGTTAGAGCTATTAGTTTTCTTTTGAAGAAAGTACTCTCTTGCTTCACTTATACTTGTTTGGAGAGTTATTAAAAATTGATTGGTGTTTGGTTGGAACAAAAAAATGTTGCATGTGGTAATTGGTATAATGGAAAAAAAAAACTTGCATATTCTTGTAGATCACTAATTTGGATAATTTGATACTTGTCAATTGTTTTGAGTTAACAAGTAGATCATGATTAAATTTTTGCATCATGTAAGTTAAGCTAATTAGTGAAGAACTACCGTAAAGCTTGTTGAAATTTGGTTTGCATAAGTGGTATCTCTAAGGTCTAGATATTTTCTAATAAAAGGGTTTGGTTAATAAGGAAGACAGTGTGAAGTCTTATAATGTGTGCAATATGTTTGTCATATAAAACTTGGTGTATAGGTTGATATTCTTGTTTGCTTACATAACCTTGCTAGCCTAAACTCTGTACTGAGAGGGAATGCTTCTCGTGCATCCAAATCCATGAGCCAAAATCCATGCCATTTGTGTCCACCATAACTACCTATATGTTATATTTCCTTACCACTCCAAGTAAATTTTTCATGTGTTACCTTTAAACTATTCAAAATTGTTATTATTCCTTTTTGTGTCAATGTTTACTAGCTCATGAGGAAGTAGTGGGTTATTCTTTATTCGACTTGTTAAACAGACTTTTACACCTGGACTAGTGGCGTATACATCCGCTTATCCATTAATTTTGCAAAAAAAGCTAGCAACGGGGTGCCCAGTCCCAATTAATTACAACTTTAACCGCTTAATTTATCAGTAAGCATTGACAAACAGTGAAATACCTGCATGTGTAAACCAAAGAGAAAGAGGGATGATCTGCCTTGCTGATATTTTATGCACCCGAGGATGGAAGGCACCCGAGGATTCGGTTAGCGATGGCTTGTGTTAGCAAGGTTGGGAGGAGTATCAAATATTTTATGCAATCTCTATATGCGTTCAAAAACCTAGAAGCTCTAGCACATGACTTAATCCCTGCTTCCCTCTGCGAAGGGCCTTTCTTTTACCTTTATGTTGAATCAGTTTTCCTATTCTTTCTATCTTCCACAAGCAAACACTAGTGTCAACTTTGTTACAACATGGGTTATATGCTACGTATTGGACTTGTTATACTGCTTTGTGTTGATGATATCCATGAGATAAATATGTTGAAAGTTGAAGTAAATGCTGAAACTTAATTCTTACTTTGTGTTGATTGAATACCTTTTATTAGAAACTATTGCTTTATGAGCTAACACCTATGCAAAACAGTTTGATGCCTGTCTTGAAAGTACTATTTATGAAAACGATTAGCTTGTGTGATTCATTGTTTACTCATTATCTAATTGGTAGCAAATTATAGACCATTGACTTGGATCACTTCATTCATTTACATGTGCCTTGCAATATTATATGATCAAGATTATGATGGTAGCATGTCACCTAAAAAATTATTTTGTTTTTATCGTTTACCTACTTGAGGACGAGCAAAAACTAAGCTTGGGGATGCTGATACGTCTCCAACGTATCTATAATTTTTTATGTTCCATGCTTGTTTTATACCAATTGCTACATGTTTTGCATCTACTTTATGGCACTTTTATACATTTTTTGGGACTAACCTATTAAAAAGATGCTGAAGTGCCAGTTCCTGTTTTCTGCTGTTTTTGTATTCCAGAAAAGCTAGTCTGGAAATATTCTCGGAATTGGACGAAACTTCACGGGGGATGCTATTTTGCCAGAACACACCTGAAGGACCAAAGGATCAACATAGGAGAGCCACGTGGGCCCCACACGTGGCCAGGGCACGGGGCCCCCCTCCGGCATGCCCAGGGTGCGTGTGGGCCCCGCGGTGGCCTCCAGCCGCCGCCCTTTCGCCTACTTATTCCCCCCGAGGAAATAACCCTAAGTGCCTGAGCCAATATCCACGAAAAGTTACAGAGACGCCGCCGCCGTCAACCCTAGCTCGGGAGGGTCCAGAACCTCTTCCCGGCACCCTGCCGAAGAGGGGAATCGTCACCGGAGGCTTCTACATCGCCATGCCTGCCTCCGGAGTGATGCGTGAGTAGTTCATCCTTGGACTACGGGTCCATAGCAGTAGCTAGATGGTTGTCTCTCCAATTTGTGCCATCATGTTTAGATCTTGTGAGCTGTCCTACATGATCAAGATCATATTATTGTAATGCTACATGTTGTGTTTGCTGGGATCCGATGAATATTGAATACTATGTCAAGTTGATTATCAATCTATGCCCTATGTAATTTATGATCTTGCATGCTTTCCGTTACTAGTAGATGCTTTGGCCAAGTAGATGCTTGTAACTCCAAGAGAGAGTATTTATGCTAGATAGTGGGTTCATGCTTCCGTTTAATCTGGGACAGTGACAGAAAGTTCTAAGGTTGTGGATGTGCTGTTGCCACTAGGGGTAACCTACCGATGCTATGTCCACAGGCATATGTGTTTGTTTACATTACGCGCTTTACTTAATGCGATTATCCGTTGCTTGCAACTTAATACCAACGGGGGACTCGGATGACAACCCGGCGGTGGATTATTAGTCATAGACGCGGTTGGATAACGGTCTATGTATTATGTCGTAATGCCCAATTAAATACCATAGTAATCATCATGTCATATTTATGCATTGTCATAAGCTCACTATTTTTCAATTGCCCAGCTGTAATTTGTTCACCCAGCATGTTAGTTATCTTTTATGGAGAGACACCACTAGTGAACTGTGGACCCCAGTCCATTCTTTTACACTGATTAAACAACCACAAACTGCAAACTGTTCCATTTTCATTCTCTGCATTTTAATACTCATTTTCCACACGAGACGTTTAATCCTTTGTTTTCAGCAAGCCGGTGAGATTGACAACCTCACTGTTTCGTTGGGGTAAAGTACTTTGATGGTGTTGTGTGCAGGTCCACGTCAGCGCCGGAATCCCTGGTGTTGCGCCACATCATATTTCGCCGTTGACAACCTTCAGAAGAGTTGCTGCTCCTACTGGTTCGATTACCTTGGTTTCATACTGAGGGAAAACTTGCTGCTTAACTGCATCATACCTTCCTCTTGGGGTCTCCCAACGAACGTGTGATTCATCAGGAATCATCACCGGAGGGCTCTACATCACCATGCCTGCCTCAGGAGTGATGCGTGAGTAGTTCATCCTTGGACTACGGGTCCATAGCAGTAGCTAGATGGTTGTCTCTCCACTTTGTGCCATCATGTTTAGATCTTGTGAGCTGCCTAACATGATCAAGGTCATCTTATTGTAATGCTACATGTTGTGTTTGCTGGGATCCGATGAATATTGAATACTATGTCAAGTTGATTATCAATCTATCTTATATGTTATTTATAATCTTGCATGCTTTCCGTTACTAGTAGATGCTTTGGCCAAGTAGATGCTTGTAACTCCAAGAGGGAGTATTTATGCTAGATAGTGGGTTCATGCCTCCGGTAATCTGGGAGAGTGACAGCAACTTCTAAGATTGTGGGTGTGCTGTTGCCACTAGGGATAAAATAACCGATGCTTAGCTTAAGGGTGCGCCGTTAGGTCTAATGCATTTGTTTACATTACGCACATTACTTAATGCGATTATCCGTTGCTTGCAACTTAATACCAACGGGGAACTCGGATGACAACCTGGCGGTGAATTATTAGTCATAGACGCTGTTGATGGCCCTTGAAGATGTTGATCTACGGTGCCAGAAAACACTTTGTTGCGCGCTAAGTTGATCTCCGGTGCGTAGTTATCTGCGTCAAAAGTAAATGGGTTAGGTTGAGACTCCAAATGCAGAGTGTGTAGTAGTGGAAGACGTGTTTTCCCCACGAGGGTGACTCGAGGGTTTAATATCGAACTCTCGGGAATCAGTAGTGAAGATATATCTTCTTATCCTTCTTTTGGTTACCTACAAAACAAAGTTAAATGTTTTGGTCCTCAACCTCACCTGTGGTTGTCAAGCACAAGGTGTAAGAATGATATCAAGATAGTTATGCAATGCAAACAGGAAATAAATATGCAATGGTGGTGGATGCAATGGTAAATGATATTTTTGGGTTTTTTAATGATGTATGCAAGATGAAAAGTATTTTTGTATTTTCGGATTTAATGATGGCTGAAAATGGAAAAATGGTATATGGTGTTGGAAAGGTGTTTCTTATGATTAAAAATGGACCGGGGTTCATGGTTTCACAAATGCACTCTCTCTTTATAAAGTGACAGACAATGGAACACACACAGAGTTAACATATGAGTTTGCAACACAGGGTTTGATAACAAGTTACTTAGATATATGGGCATCACGTCCTAACATAGAGACCTTTTGGTTATTAGTCTCTCTTATACTCCACCAAGATGCGAACTAAATCATAACACCTCGGTAATTAAGATAACTCAGAGTATAGCAATAAGTTTCATGACATGAAGTGAAAATAAGAACATGCTAGATCTAGTCACAGAAAGAAGCTTGGTCACCCTCAACCCTTGCAGCATGGTATTTTTGTTTATTCCTAGTGAGGTAACAAAGTAAGGTAAACACCCAAGTGGATCGCGATATTAAGTTGTCAGCTTACCGCACTCACCACTCCCCGTTACTCCAACTAATGCACACGTTCCCCCACACACGCTCTCATAAACATGCTTGATCATAACAAGTAGACAAGAACGGGGTACATAATATGCATCTATACTCATAACTGAAACAAACATTGCAATCTCAAACATATATTAACTCATAGAAAGATCCACCATATAGGTATTACAACGGTGACCGTAATCATGTTCAGCAGCTCATACGGTACTAATTAGTGAAGCTCAAGAGAGGAGAGATACATAAGTTACTTCCACAAACCCATAGTCCAGAGGTGGACTACTCCCTCTTCATCATGGAGACGGCGGAGAAGTCGATGGAGAAGATGGAGACCACACCGGCAGCGCCCCGTCAGAGTTTTCCCCCTCCAATCTGCAGCTCCTGATCTCCATTTCGGTGTTTATGTGTTTGTGCGGCACTCCTTCCAGAGAACGTCGGGGGACCTTTTTTATAGGCGTTTTTAGGTCAAGACGGAGTCGGTGGACGAAAGATCGACGGCAACGGAGCCACGAGGCCCAAATGAGTGGGCCCCACGCGGCCACAGTACTTGGCCGCGTGGGCCACCCTCTTTCGGCCTTCTGGCCTCCGTTTGCTTGCTTCCTTCGCTCCGAGGTCTTCCTCCTTCCAAAATACTGATGCCTGTATTTTTCCATAATTTTTGGACGTCGTTTGGGTCCCTGAAACATAAAAGGAAAGAAATAGGGTTTTCTGCCTGCGTAGAGTTAATTCCATAAAAATAGGAAACAATTATTTTATTTCCTAAAATCATTAAATAACAGTGGTATAACCCTTATATGATGCAAATATGATTAGAATATAAGTGATAAAGTGCAAAGTTCATGTATGCTGTAGCGGACCTGCACTTAAAAATTTGGCAAGTCCCTTTGTATAGTGCAAATCTCTGGATCGATTCGTTTGCACACACAGTCTAAGATGAAATATCACAACATTGTATCAATTGTTACACGAAGATCCAGTACTTAAGAAAATATTCGTTACAACTTGCATAGCATAAAGCTAGCTTTGAAAGAGTAAAGCAGCGGAAATAATAGTAGCAGTGAGTCTCCATCATCTTCATGTGCCACAGGCGAAAACATGTTGGTTGTAGACTCGAAATCCTTATACGAAACCTCACTCATCGTCTGAACATCCTGCAACAGGAAAAATGTTGCAACAAGGTGGGTCAGAACCATATAAAATGGAGCTGGCAAGTGACACTCTGTGGACACTTAGTGGAATAACTCTAATAACCTATATGCATATTTGGCTGGTGGAGTTCAAAGGCTAAGTTGCAGAAAGCCAATTTTTCCTAACTCTTTTGAAAACACTTTTTTTCTGATCGAGACATCCATGGCATGAAAGCCACTGTCTCATCTACCCTTGTTCACCCATCAAGTTTTACTTCAGAAGTTGGAATGTTGGGAGCCTCCGTTGTCATCCTTGATCAGCTGCTTGAATTGTCCGTAACCGGGGACACGGCTAAGTACTTAGTTTTAAAACTCTCGAGAGGGTGTGCACTTTCACCATTAGACTCAACCAGCCCAAACTATCCTCTACACTCAAATTGTGCTAAGGAAAAGGAGAAGGACGAGACTTTTCAGAAGCATTTTCCCATCCCATGCAGACTTGACGCGCTCCCATTCTAACCATTCTACCACCACCTGTCAAGTCGGGATAAGTCCACGCAACTTAATCCATCTAGCCAGAGCCCATATGACTAATGGTTGCACGAGAAGCATCTTCACTTGGCGAAACTTGGTCCCTTTGTTCCTGGTGGCAATCCACAAGTGAATATCCCTCAGGTAAAACCCCTGGGGACAACACTCAACTCTCAACAGCCAATTAAGCCCAAATCCACCCAGGTGTTCATTTAACTTAGTATAATTTAAACTTTTCAATAACACACATTTGCATAGCATCAATAATTCTACTAAGTTATCATAGGATTCTAGACACAACTCGTAAAAAGGAGATAGTAGTTTTAGCATAGCAATACTATCCAACACTTGCATATAAAGAAATAATTCTAAGTCATGCATAGAAAAATACTTAGGAAATTTATGGGGGTGTGCCACTTGCCTTTGATAGTTGTTGTTGCCCACAAACTCTTTTCAACAAGGAACAACGTTGCACTCCTTTCAATCTATACATAGAAAACACAACAACAATAATATAAACAAGCATGCTAACAATCATACAAACAAAAAGGAGAAACATTCGAAGACCAAACATAGCAAACGAATTTTTAACAAGTTAGTTAGAAAATGGTCAATGTTCAACTCTCAAAAGAGTTATGGAAAAAGGTTTTATGGTTAGCTACTAGGGCATGGGTTGGTCAAGGTTTAAGTTTGAAAATGAATCAAACTCTAGTGGATCACTATTTGTTGTGCTTCACCTTGGTCTTCTTCTCTTGTTTCTGAAACTTCTTATTTTGTGCCTTGAACTTATCCTCTTGAGTGTTGGTCACATCTTCTTGAGTCTTGATCTTCTTTGATCTTCAATTATAGCACTTTAAGGATTTAGTCATAAACACTAATGACTTGGTCTATGTCCAAAGTGAAAGAAAGGATAGGAAGAGCAGAAAGGAGAGAGAGAAAGATGTAGTTGGTCTTCCAAAGGATCATCTCCGGGCTTCCTTGTAGCTTCCTCCTTGGTGTGATGACTTCATTGAATTTTTGTAGAATTGATGGTTTTGCAGACTTGAGGGTTTTGGTATCACCAAGGCTGGTCTTGAATCTAACTTGGCCACACCACTAAATCAAAAGGGAAAAGAAAAGAAAGGGAGACAAACTTAGAAAAGATGGGGTTGGTCTTCTTGAAGTTCCTCTTGTTTTCTTCTAAGTGCTTCCACTTCTAGGAGATGGTTAAGTCACTTCTTGGAGATGGTTAAGTCATTCCTTGGTCCTCCTTGTAGTAGCATCGTGTTGAAAATCCCAAGTTGACAAATGGGGCACCTTCATTGCACTTCATGGTTTTTCACAAGTCCTAACTTGGTGTTTTTTCAACTAGGAGAGTCAACTAGGCAAAACATACATGGACTTGGTTTCATGGTGTCCAATGGCTTAGGCCTTGGTCTCTCTGGTTTAAAGTTAGTACTTAGAACAAATTTGCTAAAGAAAACATATTGAAAACATTGTCAGAAATTAAACTAAGTCAAAAATAGTCAAAAGAGCATCTAAAAATCTAAAACAATTTTTAAACTTAACCAAAAATTATATTGGACATGGGGAACTGTTAGAACACGACCTAAGGTCTCCAATAATATTTTGTTTGCCAAAATTGGATTTACAGAATTTAAACTATGCCAAAAATACTCAAATTAATCCTCTGATTTTTAAATCAGTTTAAAAGTATCCAAAAATATTTTTAATAGTGACTAAGCTATTCTACATAACCAAAGGTTTCCAAAGATATTTTATTTGCAAATTTTGGACTTTTAAAAATAAAGTTATGCCAAATATACTCAAATACCTCATTTGAAATTTGAATGATTTAAATTTTGGCAAAACAGAAAACTAACAGTCCCAAAAGTTTCTACAGGTCAAGGGTTTTCCAAAACTGTTAAGTTTGTAAAATTTGGTCTAGTAGATCAATTGTTATGATTTTTAGAAGTTGCAGTTCATCTTGTAGATCAGTCTGAGAAATCGAAAACAAAAAGAAACAAAGGAAAAGGTGGCCTTTGCCTAGATTCGAACTTGGAAATCCTGAGTGGATGCGTGGCTTGCCTTGCCACTGGACTGCAACGCTGCTTGTGTTATTTTGTGCAACGCAAGGTACATGAAGGATCAGGAAGACCCTCACCAGGGCGGCGCTGGTTGCCGGAAATGGTGTGGATGGCGGCGCTCCGGCTCGGAAATCGATGTCGACGGCGACCGTTGATGCTCCGGGTTCCGGAAGATGAAGACGGGGCGCGGCACGGCACGTAGAAGACGTTGGCGGCGACGGCGGCGATGTTTTCTTCCTGGAACGGCGGTGCGATGCGGCTGGAGCTCCTCGAGGCGACAGCGAGCTCCTGCCGAGGATGGCCGCGACGATTTGCTGCGGCAAAAACACAATCGAGCACATGAGGAGGTGCGCGAAGACAAGGGGATTATAGGGGACCAAGAGTTGGCAGCGAGGACTCACCGTGTCACCCGGAATCGAGAAAACGGCGGCGACGGCCGTCGAACTCCGGCGACAAAATTGGGCAGCCTTAGGGCATGAATCGAGGGGGAGTGAGAGGGGAAAAGGAGAGGAGGACGGGGGCTTTTTATAGGATCCAACGGCGCTCGATTTGGTGGAGTAATTCGCTCGCAATCAACTCGACAAGAAACAACAACAAATATTAAATCGGGCGTCATTTCCGTCCAGAGTTCGAATTGAGAGATTATGACATTTGTGTGGGGAATGAATTCCCTGAATGGGATGCCCGTTCAGTTTGGAGTAATTCTCGTATTGAAGTGGAGCAGAAACGGTCACGCATTTGATGGAGAAATTAAGATGGAGAGTCAACTGCCATGGATGTTGCAGTTGATGAACGTGTACGTGTTCCTGGACACCGAGCAGGAAGACGACCAAGTCGTCCGGTCCTAGATGGGCTAAGATTTGGCCCAGTTAGTTCGGTAGTCCTCTCTTTTTTTTTTTTTTTTTTCCTTTTCTGAAATGTTTTATAACTTTGGTTTTACAATTCCAATTGAATTCAAACTTGTTTGTAAATTATTGTAAAATAAACCTTTATCAAAGTAAACTATTTGGTAACACTTTTGCAATACAAAACAAAATAATAATTTTAGAATATTGCATAATTGCTTAATTGACTTTTATGTCAATTTTTGAAATAGGGTTTTAAATAAAATTATTAGTGGCTTATTAAAATCAAATATAATACCACTATTGTAAATACTAAAAGTTAGCTATTTTAAACTTATTATTCAAATAAATATACTTGAATCAAAATCAATTTTTAAATAAGAACATGTTTTAAATAATTTATAACACTTTATAAATATTGTTTTAGGGTTTAATATACACCCAATTGTAATTAATTTCTTATATCATGTAGTTTAACCAAAATTCCTCTAGAAGTAGGCATTCTTTAAATAACATAAGCACTTTGCAAATATGGTTCCATGGTTTAATAAATAGTCAAAAGTTAATATTTAAAATCAAATAATTGGAATAAGACTTTTTATGAAATGAAGTTGTCTTTGAAAAATTTAAAACACCTTGCCAAATATATTGGGGTTTAAGAAATACTTTGGATAAAATAATTTAAACTAAACTTCAATTTTGAAATACAGATTACTTGGAAATAAACTATTAAACCTTTTGAAGAAGCCCGATGTCTTCTATATTTGGTTTCTATTAAAAATTTAGAGTTTAATTTTTGATAAAAACAAAAGTTTAATTTTTTAGTGATTTTTAAACATTCCAAAATATTGGGATGTTACATATGCATTTTACATGCATCAACATCCCCAAGCTTAACACATGCTCGTCCTCGAGTATGAAGGTGATAAAACTAACATGGACTTTGCAATATAGCACTAACAATGGATATCAAAGATGATTGCTACTGCTACATAGAGTCAAATGATTCATTCTTCAAAGGAGTAGCAATATGCAAAATAGTTTATGAAGTGATATCAAGTATTCAATGCAAGGATGTTCAATGATAGTTCACAAAGTGTAACATAGTAGCAAGTAATATGGACATTCTTACTTTTGCATACATGTGGTCCATAGAGTGATGATGAAAATCTGAATATGTTTGGTGGACACTTTGGAAAGATGAATAGTGAGTAGAGGTAAAGCATGCATAAGTTTCATCTAACCTCCAAACTCTCCTACTTAAGTTAATGATTGCAATGTGGTAATACTTGGTGTCAAGCTCTCATTCCCCTATCATAGCATCTTGAATGATTATAGTTTAATGTGAGAGCAAATATGAGTAGTGTGCTTGACAAAGTAAAGGTTGGATGTCTCATGCCCCTTGAATACAAGTACCTACACCATGAGTTACTCAACTTGGGAAAAGCAAGTTCAAGTTATCTATCATTGTAAGTAATAATAGTATCATCAAGAGCGTCAACTGGGGTACCTCTTGTCCCAGGATATGGAACAAGCCCATATCAAAATGACAAGACAAACAAACAAGATGAAAAACCTCAACACCCTTTTTATTTACCATTGGAATAGCTTTTTATTGTAAGGTGTGTCATAGATAATTCACCATAGCATGTAAGTAAATTTCCACCATGAATAATGCATGGCTTAGATTAGCGGCCCAGGCGTCTCTCTAACCATTTATACAAACTCATTCAAACTAAATCATTTCCCCCTTATTTCACCATGATAGGCATCCATAGACAAAAGCACATGATATCAACTAAATGGAGCATGTTGAAAGCTTTGCATGTGACAGCACATATGGGCTAACTCCCAACCTCGACATTTATCAAGCCACTAGCATCATAATCTTAATCACAATGGGTCATGTTTTATTTATGCAATGATAGTAAAAATGTGCATCAAGTTCGTGAGAGCTATATAACCAACTTTTCCCATGGCAATCAATAACATAATCATTTTCATTCAGAGGTATAGATAACACAAATATCATGATGAACATACTCGGAATAGCATAAAGCTAATAGGTAGATATGGTGGACTCACTGGAATAACTTTGGTTGAAGGTGTTGGAAACAAGTTTTGCTTGTTGGAATGTTTGGGCTAGCAAAAGGGAGAAAGTTGACCATCTAGATGCATGCATGAGTGTCCATAGAACTAACTAATCCATGTTAAACCAAGTAAAATAACAATCAGCACCAAAACATGAATAAGTGATAGCTCTTCAAAAAGATTTGCAAACTATTACTCATAAACAAGCTCATGAATCATGCAACTATATGTATCATTAAAAATCAACTCAAACATCCCTTTTCCCAATCTTATAAAAGCATCCAACATATTTCAACCCATATTTCCAGTAGCTCTCCATATATAAATGATAGTGTGGTGGTCTCTCAAAAAAATCAAACAAAACAAACAAAAAGACGCTCCAAGTTTATGCGATAAAGTGTTTCGATCGAAAAACAGAAGTTGGACGTGTGCAAACCGAGAGTGTGTAGGTCCAGTGGGGTTGTCTTCACATCCCCAAGCTTATGGTCTTCACCATCCTTGGATAGCTCTTGGTGCATCTCCTCCAATCCCTGTGAAAAAACTTCAAAACACCGTTTCTCCCATTTCTTTTCTGTGGGGTGCATTAATAGTGATAAACAAATAGGTTTCTTGCTGCATATAATCCTTGAACAAAAATTCATATGAGATGTCCAGAAAGTGTATAATGTTGTATGCCTACTCATAAACTCAATTGGATCAAAAAGATTCAACTTAAAAGCTCAAAGCATGCATCAAACAAAATGGGACAGAATCTGTCCAGAAAAACAGCAGCAGCAAAACGTATTTTTCTACCCTACCAAACTTTCTCGAAAAAATTCATGCATACAGAGGATGAAAAGTTGCAACTACAGTTCAAATATGAGCTCATTCGGAGTTACAGAATAAGAATTAAAAATCATACCGTGCACTGATTCGTGCAGGAATAAAATCTCCGAACGCTATAAGCAACTTTTTCAAACCAAAAAGGGTAAAACTTGGCACTTTATTGAAAATTCCAGAACCTAAACTAAACAAAGTCTCTTGTTACAGCAAGAGGACACAAAGAAAATCACACAAAAAATAACCGGGTTGCCTCCCGCAAAGCGCTTTCTTTATAGCCATATAGCTAGGCTTCTTACTTGTTGTTTATTGTGGACGAAGCTCATGAGGGAGCTTGAACTTTGGTGGTTCCCTCTTCCTTGGAAGTGTTCCATGCACTTCTTGTGTGGAAACTGAAACTTCACATTCCCTTCCTTTGAATCAATGATAGCACCTGTGGTACGAAGAAAAGGTCTTCCAAGAATAATAGGACTAGAGGTTTTATTCCCCATATCCATGATTAGAAAATCCACAGGCACAAAAGTCATATGTAACTCTACCATAACATCACTTACTTTTCCTAAAGCATGTTTAATAGAGTCATCAGCAAGTGCAAGTTCAATAGAGCATTTTTCAAGATTTTTCAATTCAAGCACTTCATATAGTTCTTTAGATAAAACAGAGACACTAGATCCTAGATCAAGTATGGCATGGTGTGTCTCTTTTCCAATAGTTACTAGTACCTTAGGAATCCACATATCCCCAAGCTTAGGTGGTATCATAGCCTCTTGGTTGTACCTAGCAATCTTTTCTTTCAAGACATGATTAGCAATATAAGAACCAAACCAGCTTGTTAGTGTTGATGGAAGGATCACTTGCAAATTTTTGTAAGATAGATATTAATTCATGCAAGCTACAATTTTCTAAGTCAAGCAAAGGATCCTTGACTTCACTAAGCATTTTAACTTCCTCAACTTCTACCCAAGCAAGATTCTCATTCCTTTTCTTTAAAGCAGATTCAAGGCTATTTGGAGGTCATCTCCTCTTCAACATGATTCTTAATATCCCTGTCCAAAGGTTCCAACATAGAAGATATTCTTTCATTCAATTCCCTAGTCAACTTCTTTTTAGACTTGCATAGTTCAATATTGTTTCCATTTTCAAAGAGATTCCAGAAAGAGTGTTATTTGTCTTTTTCATCCTAGATTGGTATGAAGGATAAATGAATGCATCTCATTTTTAGTAGGATAATCCTCCATATAAGTTTGTAGACATAATGTTGACCTATCCATAGAAGCTTTTAGTTGTTTGATCTCAGTTTCATCTTTGGATTCTATAGAATTCCCAAATAAATTTTCCATCAATTATTAGCATGTGAGGGATTTCCAGAAGCAAATTTTCCACAAGTCAATGAGTCTAGAAAACATTTTGACCAACCATCTATACCTTTATAGAAGTTTCTTATCACAGTGGCAGGAGTATATTTAATGACACCATTTTTACTAGTGTCCTTAATTCTATACCAAGCATCCATTAACGACTCTCCATAGTATTGACCAAAGTTGTTCATTTCAGCACTAGGATTCATTTTAGCAAGTTTTTTTTTGTATTTTTATTTTTTATGCAAAACTGAAAATAAATATGCAAGAATATGATATGCAATGACACTAACAAAACAAATAAATTGCTTTGTAAGTAAAGATGGATAAGATGGTGCTCACGTAGGTGCAACCTCCCCAAGCTTAGGTGTTAGCACAAGTTGGTGAAGTTGACTTCGTTGTGAGATGAATGCGATGATGCACACCCTTGGATAAATCTCTCAGCTATGATTCCCCGGCAACGGCGCCAGAAAACAGTCTTGATGGCCCTTGAAGAGGTTGATCTACGGCGCCAGAAAACACTTTGCTTGATTGATCTCCGGTGCGTAGTTACCTGCGTCAAAAGTAAATGGGTTAGGTTGAGACTCCAAGTGCAGAGTGTGTAGTAGTGGAAGACGTGTTTTCCCCACGAGGGTGACTCGAGGGTTTAATATCGAACTCTCGGGGAATCAGTAGTGAAGATATATCTTCTTATCCTTCTTTTGGTTACCTACAAAACAAAGTTAAATGTTTTGGTCCTCAACCTCACCTGTGGTTGTCAAGCACAAGGTGTAAGAATGATATCAAGATAGTTATGCAATGCAAACAGGAAATAAATATGCAATGGTGGTGGATGCAATGGTAAATGATATTTTTGGGTTTTTTAATGATGTATGCAAGATGAAAAGTATTTTTGTATTTTCGGATTTAATGATGGCTGAAAATGGAAAAGTGGTATATGGTGTTGGAAAGGTGTTTCTTATGATTAAAAATGGACCGGGGTTCATGGTTTCACAAATGCACTCTCTCTTTATAAAGTGGCAGACAATGGAACACACACAGAGTTAACATATGAGATTGCAACACAGTTTGATAACAAGTTACTTAGATATATGGGCATCACGTCCTAACATAGAGACCTTTTGGTTATTAGTCTCTCTTATACTCCACCAAGATGCGAACTAAATCATAACACCTCAGTAATTAAGATAACTCAGAGTATAGCAATAAGTTTCATGACATGAAGTGAAAATAAGAACATGCTGGATCTAGTCACAGGAAGAAGCTTGGTCACCCTCAACCCTTGCAGCATGGTATTTTTGTTTATCCCTAGTGAGGTAACAAAGTAAGGTAAACACCCAAGTGGATCGCGATATTAAGTTGTCAGCTTACCGCACTCACCACTCCCCGTTACTCCAACTAATGCACACGTTCCCCCACACACGCTCTCATAAACATGCTTGATCATAACAAGTAGACAAGAACGGGTACATAATATGCATCTATACTCATAACTGAAACAAACATTGCAATCTCAAACATATATTAACTCATAGAAAGATCCACCACATAGGTATTACAATGACCGTAATCATGTTCAGCAGCTCATACGGTACTAATTAGTGAAGCTCAAGAGAGGAGAGATACATAAGTTACTTCCACAAACCCATAGTCCAGAGGTGGACTACTCCCTCTTCATCATGGAGACGGCGGAGAAGTCGATGGAGAAGATGGAGACCACACCGGCAGCGCCCCGCCGGAGTTTTCCCCCTCCAATCTGCAGCTCCTGATCTCCGTTTCGGTGTTTCTGTGTTTGTGCGGCGCTCCTTCCAGAGAACGTCGGGGGACCTTTTTTATATGCGTTTTTAGGTCAAGACGGAGTCGGTGGACGAAAGATCGACGGCAACGGAGCCACGAGGCCCAAATGAGTGGGCCCCACGCGGCCACAGTACCTGGCCGCGTGGGCCACCCTCTTTTGCCTTCTGGCCTCCGTTTGCTTGCTTCCTTCCTCGAGGTCTTCCTCCTTCCAAAATACTGATGCCTGTATTTTTCCATAATTTTTGGACGTCGTTTGGGTCCCTGAAACATAAAAGGAAAGAAATAGGGTTTTCTGCCTGCGCAGAGTTAATTCCATAAAAATAGGAAACAATTATTTTATTTCCTAAAATCATTAAATAACAGTGGTATAACCCTTATATGATGCAAATATGATTAGAATATAAGTGATAAAGTGCAAAGTTCATGTATGCATTTTACATGCATCAGCTGTTCGATAACGGTCTATGTATTTTGTCGTAATGCCCAAATGAATATCATAGTAGTCATCATGTCATATATATGCATTGTCATGCGCTCAATATTTGTCAATTGCCCAGCTGTAATTTGTTCACCCAGCATGTTACTTATCTTTTATGGAGAGACACCACTAGTGAACTGTGGACCCCGGTCCATTCTTTTACACTGATAATACAACCAACTGCAAACATTGTTCTCTTTTACTTTCTGCAATTTACTACTGCTTTTCACACCATACGTTTAATCCTTTGTTTTTAGCAAGCTAGTGATATTAACAACTTCACTGTTTCGTTGGGGCAAAGTAGTTTGATTGTGTTGTGTGCAGATTCCACGTCAACAGTCTAGACTCCCTGCAATAGCTATTTTTCTGGCGCCGTTGACAACCTTCAGAAGTGCTACTGCTCCTACTGGTTCGATAACCTTGGTTTCATACTGAGGGAAAACTTGCTGCTGAACTGTATCATACCTTCCTCTTGGGGTCTCCCAACGAACGTGTGTTTCACGTCATCAGTATTCTTGGTGAACAACTGATGGGAGTGAGTGTTAGTTCTCCATGGTATGCTGATATAGTGATCTACCTTGTCTGTGAAATAGTGCCAGCTGATATGACTTATCAACAGAGAAAGAAATTTCTGCATGATGCTAAAAGCTATTACTGGGATGAGCCATTCTTTTATAAGCACCGTGCTGATGGAGTAGTGAGGAGATGTGTACCATCTGAAGAGATCAGTGATGTTATGTTCCAATGCCATGCAAGCATGTATGGAGGACATGCTGGAGTGATGAAGACTCAAGCAAAAATCTTGCAGGCTGGATTCTATTGGCCCAGCTTGTTCAAAGATGTCCATGACTTCATCAAGCAGTGTGATCCCTGTCAGAGAAGTGGAAAAATCTCAAGGAGAAATGAAATGCCTCAGAAGGGAATTCTTGAAGTTGAATTGTTTGATGTGTGGGGAGTAGATTTTGTTGGACCATTACCCTCCTCAAAAGGCTATAAACACATTTTAGTTACAATGGAATATGTGTCCAAATGGGTTGAAGCAATACCCACTGTCAGTGCAGATGCCAAGTCAGTCTGCAAGCTGTTCAAAACTGTCATTTTTCCAAGATTCGGAGTGCCAAGAGTAGTGATCAGTGATGGTGGGGCTCATTTCAATAATGAACAGTTAGAGAAGCTTTTGAGAAAGTATGGTGTGAAGAACCACAGAGTAACAACACCTTACCATCCTCAAGCTAATGGACAAGTGGAACTGTCAAACAGAGAAGTAAAACAGATTCTTGAGAAAGTGGTGTCTAAATCTAGAGGTGATTGGTCAATGAAATTGCCTGATACTTTGTGGGCATACAGAACAGGATACAAACACCTATTGGAATGTCACCATACAGAATTGTCTATGGAAAAGCATGTCATTTGCCTGTTGAGTTAGAGCACAGAGCTCAGTGGGCAATCAGGAAACTGAATATAGATTTAGGACAATCTGGAGGTGCAAGGAAATTGCAGATGTGTGAACTGGAGGAGCTGAGACATGATGCTTATGAGAGCTCCAAGATCTACAAGGAAAAGACAAAGAAGTGGCATGACAAACACATTCTCAGAAAGGAATTCAGTGTTGGACAGACAGTTCTGGTGTATGACTCCAAACTGCATTTGTTCTCTGGAAAATTCAAGTCAAGATAGTTTGGTCCCTATATCATCAAGAGAGACCTAGGGCATGGTGCTTTTGAAGTGCAAATTCAATCAGAAGGTTCTTTCAAGGTTAATGGGCAGAGGCTGAAGCACTATGTGGTTGGAGAGCAAATAAACACTGAAGAATCAGAGGGTGATGAGCCAGAGGATGCACCCAATGCATCTTATGAAGTTGAGAACCAGTGAAGTGAAGCTACAGTTAGGCTCATGACTTTAAACAAGCGCTCATCAGGAGGCAGCCTGATACCTTTTTATGTTATTTATTTCCTTTATTTGCTATTTTTGTTTTGTGTGTTTTCTTTTGTTTTTGCTTTTTAGTTAAGGAATAAATGAGAATGGAGAAGGTTGGCAGTGATCTTATGAAGCAAGGAGCAGAAGCAAACACCAGGTGAACACATTCCAATTCCCAAAACCAAATTCCATCATGAATATTTATGCCATGATTCTGAAATTTGATCAAATTGGCCTGTGTGAAATTACTGTTTCAGTTAAGGAATCATTTATTGCTCTGTTCTGTTTAAACAACCTTGCATGCTTTTGAGTATCTTGCTTTATATCTGCTTATAATTCTTGCAAATGCTTATGTTCAGAACCATTTATCAAAACAGAATTCATTTATTTCTCTGTTCAAGACTTTTGTAATACCTGAATAATGCAAGTGACTTAGAAACTGAATGAGATGATCCATTTTAGAGCCATGTCCTTACTGCATTTTTACAATTTTTTGCATTAGCAATCATGATCTTGGGATTGTGATATGTGAAGAACTAACAAATGAAACTAACTAATAATTGTGTGACTATTAAACTTTTTTTTGCATTAGCAACCATGATCCTGGTATTGTGGTATGTGAAGCACTAACCTGAAGTTTCTAACTGAAACCTGAAGCAATTTTTGTCATTTGCAGCTATGATCCTGGGATTGTAGCTTGTGAAGCACTAACTGTGATAATTTAACAAGAAACTGCTTAACTAACTCATTTTTGACCAATGCACTAGCCTACTATGTTCCTGGGAACTGTAATAGGTGAAGCACAGACTTTGCATTCAGCTAACACTCATTTCTGCATATTGGCTATTTTTCGGATCATTTATATTCAATTTCCTTGTCAATTGTCTTATCCTGTTAATCCAAAGTATTTAAACTTAGAAATAATTAAATTCTGCTATTTGAAACTTGTTTCAGAACTAGAACTTGAAAACTTGTATGCAGAAACTGCAATGAATCCAATATGTATGGACTGTTGTATTTTCAGAACTGAACACTGTTCACCATCCGACTGTTGTCATTTTCATCTCATTTGCTTTACTTGGGGACAAGCAAAGGTTTGGGTCAGGGGGTTTGATCACTCTAATTTATATACATATTTTTGAACCCTAAAACTCTAAATCTTGCTCTAATTCAAATGTGCAGTAAAGAATTCTAGCTGCATTTCACAGCATTTGACTGCATTTGCAGAACAGTGCGCAGAGGCACACAAGCTTCAGAAGATTCAGAACAGAAGTTATCCAGGTTGAAGCACAGAAGTGATCCAGGCACCACTGAAGAAGTTACCCAGGCAGAACAGAGAAAGTTACCCATGTTTCAGAGAAGAGACCCAAGTCTCTGTCAGTAAAGCTATTCAAGCACAAGTTGGAGAATTGCTCAAGTACTTTCAGAAGATGACTCCAAAGGAGATAAGAGCAAGTTTGAACTAGTTTGAATGAGTCAAGAGGGAAGATATCAACTTGAGGATGAAGAAAGCCTAAAAAGGCAAAAAGGCAGAAAAGGGGGGAACACCCCATGTGCACAGAGAAGAGGGGAAGCTTCCCTCTCCACCAATTCGTACCACCTCTCCACCACAAAGGGAAAAAGGTGTATAAAGCACAAAGGCCACCACAGCAACCACCATACCATCCTCCACCACAACACAACTCCACTCCACCTTTCGGCCACCAGCACCACACCTTTTCACCAACCACCAAGAACTCCAAGAACAACAAGAAAGGCAAGAGCAAGAGCAAGAACAAGATGAACAAGGAGATCAGGAGAAGAAGCCCAAGGCCATGGTGATCTGAAGCACATGATCTGCATCCACCCCTGTCTACTCCTCTGCTTCCCCTTCATCTGCATCTGACCCTGTCTTCTTCTCTGCTCCCCCTGGTTCGACAAGTTTCAGTGAGCAATAGCCAAGCTTTTCCTCTTCAATCCTCTATGTAAACTGAGTAGAAACTAGTAGATCATCCATCTGTGTGTAGAGCTTGTATGATTCTGCTATGACAGTGAATTGAGTGACACACTTCTCTATTATTTTTGAATTTTACTTGATCTGTGCATGATTTGCTTGATCTGTGACATGTATGATTTATCTTTGCATGTTTGAATGTTGCAATATCTTCCCTAGCCCCCCTTTTTGCTTGTTAACTTGCAGTGATCTTGCCTGACAAACAAGAAAGTTGTGATCTTTGTGCTTTTAAACCCTTACTCTACTTAAACCCTGTTAAAAACCTTCCTTTTTCAGTAAACAACCAAACTCCTTTGAAGTTAACCTAGCTTCTGGAAACAAAGAATAGTTCTAGCTTGATCCCTGTGGAGAGAACGACAAACCCCCTATTCTACAACTCATCAATGATCTTAAAAATTTGGAAACTGTTCATACATGCCTTGCGAACTCTCACACTTTTCGTAGGATTTTTTATAAATTTAAAATTGTATTTTTTTTAGAGAGTACGCGACTGCGTACCGTACTTTTATATAAGGCAGAAAAGAGTATTTACAAGATAGGACTCAAGCACACTCGCAAGGTCCCAGAACTCCACTCACTAAAGCCTACTCACGCGCTATTGTTTGAACTCCTACTCCAGCACCAGTCAGAGGCACTCTTCTCCTAGCTACAATGCCCGCACTGAGCTCCTCCAGAATCTGCATAGTCAGCTGTTCAGTAGTGCGCTGGCGTTGCGGGTTCTGGAAGCACCAAGCGTTCCTGTTCTTCCAGAGGCTATGACATACCAAGCAAACCAGCGCATCAAAGCCCTTCCTCTCCTTATCTCTGAACTTCTGTCTCTCACTCATCCACCAGCCTTGCAGTGTGCAGAATTGTGTTGGCGCCTGAAAATGCGCACCCAACTTGAGCCTGCATCGCTCCCAGACCTCTCTCGCAAAAACGCACTGAACTAGAATATGTTCTGCCGTGTCTTCCTCCTGCAAGCATACAAAACACGACGAGAAGCTCGCCTGCAATCCATGACGGAATCTCCTGTCCGATGTCCAAATGCGGTGCTGCACTGCCAGCCAGGTGAAGAGCTTACTCTTCGGGGATGCTGGGTTCCTCCATATCGGCCCCGCGGTTTCTGATTTCTCATGCCCTTGCATCAACATGGCATAAGTCAATCGCGCTGAGTAAACTCCTCCAGTATCCCATGGCCAACTGAATGTGTCAGGCTCCTCCAAGTGCCGCTGCACCTCCGAGATCGCAATCCATAGCGCGATGCACTCCCTTGCCCCCCTATAGGCTAGTGTTTCTGTGATATCCGCAAGCCAAGCGTTACCCAACAAACCCTGCTCGACTGTCCTCGAATTCTTGACTCAGGTGCTCACAATCCTGTTCAACCCCGGTGCCACCTCCTTAGCCGATCTGTTATTTATCCATCTATCCCTCCAGAAGAGCGTTTTCTGCCCATTTCCTACCTTGATTCTGACGAGGGCATCGAAAACCTCCCTAGCTTCAGTATCCTTCAGCATCTGCAGGCCTTGCCAAGGTCTTTGCTTGTCGGTTCGCTGCAGCCATGCCATCTCACTCGCAGCGCAAGCCCTTGTACCCGCAGGTTTTTGATACCTAACCCGCCGTACTCCAAAGGCGTGCAAATTCGCTCCCATGCGACCAAGCATTGTCCACCAGTAGCTATGTCCTTGCCTCGCAGACATTTCTCCAACTCCTCTAAAAGCCAACTTGGCGCTTCCGCCACAATCAGATGATGCACCGCTCTTGCGCACATAACCGACCTGACGAGCACCAATCTTCCGGGATGGGCTATCAATCCCCTCTGCCAGGCGGGAACGATCTTGACAGCCGCATCCAGCATCGGCTGCCACTGATTCTTGGTCAGAGGTTTCAGTGCCAGCTGCAACCCGAGGTAACGAATTGGGAATTCAGTGATGAGGCAGTTCAACACATTCGCCACCAAGTCCTTCTCATGTTGCCCTGCTCTGATAAGCGTCGCCGAGGTCTTGCGATAGTTGATGTGCAGCCCGGACGCCCTTCCAAACATCGAAAGAACCTCTCTGACTGTGACTAGATCTTGCATCTCCGGCTTGACGAACAACACGACGTCATCAGCGTAGATCGACACCCGCTGAATCGGCGTCGTGTTGCCAATTGGGGCCAGCAACCCCCCCTCCGACGCCTTCTGAATCAGCAGGGTAACAACCTCCATTGCCATCACAAACAGCTGCGGGGACAGAGGGTCCCCCTGCCGCAATCCGCGCACATGCACGATCCTCTTGCCAGGCACACCGTTGACTACCACTTGCGTACTCGCCGTGCGCATACAGATCGAGAGCCAGCGCAGGAAGATCTCCGGGAACCCCAATCTTCGCAGCACCTCAAATAGAAAAGCCTAGGAAACGTGTCAAAAGCCCTGGAGATATCCAATTTCAGAAGCACTGCCACCTCCCTTCTCCTGTTGATCTTCCTTGCTAGTTGCCGCACCAGGATGAAATTATCGTGTATATTCATGCCCTTGATGAACGCAGATTGATTGAAGCTGACCAGGTTTTCCAACTTGGGCCGCAGACGGGCTGACAAGGCCTTGGTGAATAGCTTTGCGAAGCTGTGGACCAGGCTGATGGGCCGAAAGTCACCCACCTCCTCAGCCTCGAGCTGCTTCAGAATGAGCGTGATGATAGCACGATTGAGCCTGCCAAAAATTCGGCCATCTCCAACATAAAGTTTAAAAACTGCGGCATTACTTCGTTCTTAATAATGGGCCAAGCCCGCTGATAAAAGGCCCCCGAAGCCATCCGGTCCTGGAGCCGGTCCGGCGGCAACTCTTTTATGACATTCCAAATCTCTTCCTCAGAGAAAATTAGGCCCAAATCATCAAGCTCATGAGTTTGCATGCCCAAGGCCTCCAAATCTAGCGTCAGGTCTCTGTTCTGAATACTGCCCAACAGTTCTGCGTAGGTTTCGAAGAAGACCTTTTCCTTTCCCCTCTGATCTGTGATCAACTCTCCGTTGTGTCTGATCGCAGGGATGAAGTTCTTGACCCTTCTCCCATTCGCCACTGGATGGAACAGTTTGGAGTTCGCATCTCCCTCCTGGATCCACCTCAGCCTAGATCGTTGCCGCGCCATCGTCCGTTCCAAAGATGAAAGGGCCAGCACCAAGTGCTTGAGCGTTTTCCTGAGCCACCACTCCTCATCCGTCAGTAGTCTGCGCTCCTGCGCCACGTCGAAGCACCTGATCAACACATTGGCCATTGCGATCTGGAGCTTGATGTTCCCCACTTTCCTGTCACCCCAAGATTGCAAGCGTGCTGCCAGATTTCGGAAACAAGCATCCAATCTGAGGAAAGGATCCACAATTTCTGGCGCGCACCTCCATCCATCCTTGACCGCGTCATCAAAACCTTCCAGTTTTAACCAGAACAGCTCAAATTTAAACCGTGGCTTCGGCCTGCCTGTCGCTCCCATCGACAAGAGCAAGGGCGCGTGATCAGAAACTGACGACGAAAGTGACTGTAACAGCGCATCGAGGTACATTAGTTCCCAATCGATCGAGACAAGGGCTCTGTCTATCCTAGTCATCGTCGGGATTCTCCGCTCATTGCTCCAAGTGAACAGCCGCCCATGCATATATATATCTCCTTGAGCTCCAGTTGATTTACAATGTCTCTGAATCTGTTCATGCTTGCACGATCCAGATTACTGTTATTCTTCTCCGACGCCCGAAGAATCATGTTGAAGTCGCCAAACACCATCCATGGCCCTGGGCAGAGGATGCGCCGCTCATGTAACTCCGTTAGAAAGTGCACCTTGTCCTCGCTAGATGAGGACCATAGACCCCAGTAAACCACCAAATACCTCCATCCCTCGAGTGCACCTCTCCTGTGATCGAAAAAGAGTCCAACGAAAGGTTTGTAATGGTCATAGCTGACGTATTCCACGCCAACAGTATTCCTCCACGAGTCTCTACCGCCGGCAAATAAAAGAACTCGTCAAACGACGGCCCCATGCATTGATTCACTATGTAGCGATCCATCCTCTCCATCTTGGTCTCCTGAAGACATACCAAGTTAACTCTCAGCGTAGCTACAAACTCCCTAACAGAATCACGCTTCGCCGAATCGTTAAGACCCCTCGGGTTCCAACTAAGTACAGATGGGCTTAAATCCATGGAAAACATATGTAAGAGCTCCACCTAGGCGTGCCACTTAGGCAAGCACGCCTATCTCCAGTCCACCATGACGTTGCAGCACATCTCTTGCCGGGATTGTCTTCCCAAAGATAGCTGCTAACACCCGCACCTGCTGGTCTCGAAGTGGCGAGTCAAAGAGGCTTTGGACATCACGGATCGTCGAGTCATCCACCGCCATGTCCACCTGGGAAACACCAAGAGCTCGCAGTAATCCGGCCTCCGCCGCTGACGCCATCTAAGGCTGCTTCCGAGATGGGATCGGAGTCGGAATCGATGTGGACAGCCTAACGCTCCTACGTGGCGTAAAAGGTTTAGCATCAGGACGTAGCAACGAGGCCGATTCTACTTCTCGTAACAAGGGTGGCGCAAGGGTCTTCAAGATTCGTGCACAGAAAGCACGCATTCGTCCCACCGCCATCCGACCATCCTCCTGAACTGACGGGTCATCACATGCCACGCCCAGCCTCGCCCCAAACACATACTCGGGGGCTCCATCAGGCAGCAGGCCCACTGTCGTTGCCACCTGGGCTACCACAGCCGAGTCCACATCAACTCCCTCCTTGTTCTGCAAAGGCGATTCGCCCTCCTGAGATAAGGACACGATGAAGAAGGATTCACCCGTGGGTCCCTCCAGCTGCGAACCACCGCCCTCTGGCCCCGACGACCCGCTGTTGCTGCATGATTCGTCCGCCACTGGTGTGGGACCCAGCGAAACAGGGCTTGTTGGCTCCTGCAGCGAAGCAACGGGCAGATCCTCCTTGCTCCCTTCCTCCAAAGCTGTGCCCGATTGGCCGGAAGCCGTGCGGGCCACCTTCTGGGTCTGATCCACCAGCACAAAAGCGGAATCCCCCTCTGGATTGGTGCTGGTCGAAACAGGTCCTGCAGCCGCAACCTTGTCTTGTACCTCAGCTTCCCCCCCCCCATTGGCTTGCAAAGGCTGCAAAGTGGAGCTGTCTGCCACAGGCGACAGCCGTCCACTTGCCCTTTCCGAGGACCGATTCAAACTTCTGTCTCGAGTCTGCATGCTTTTCCTCCGCCAGACCCTACCGTCCATCCTAGGCAGTCTCCAGTCCAACGGACCAGCTTGCGTCCGCCCAAAAGAGGACGACGAGCCTCTCTGCCGCCGGTGATCATCGCCGTTACCTCGACCACCGTGACCCGCGAAAGGGCCTCTGCTGTCCGGCTCTGCACGAAGTCATCCTCCTCCATGCACGAAGTCATCCTCCTCCGGCATACCATCCCTATCGCTTCCCGGTGAGCTTCGCCTCCGAAAGCTTGGGTCATCCAGCAGGCAGAACTCCTCCACCCTTTCAACGTGGATCAGCACTCGATACTGAAGCAGCCCCAGTTCCGTATTCCTCTCCACCGCCGGCGGAAATGGGATCCCAGCAGCCGGCTCCGGCACCAAGAGCAGACTGAGCGGCGGAATTGAGTTCGGGTCTGCCGACCACACATCAAGGCGAAACATCCCCAGGTCAGAACGATCCGCCGTCTCCTGCGCCACCGCCTCGACGGAAGCAGACGTGCCTAGGAGGCTTTGCACTGTGTCCGTCTCCCACGCGTGCGGTGGAATGCCTTCCACCGCCAGCTGCACCCTCGACCTCATTGCCACCTGCTTCGCCTGCGCTTGCCGAGTCCATTGGCGGAAGTACAGCTTGAACCCATCGTGCTCAATGAACGATCTGGTCGCCACGCTGCGCCGGTGCTCCTCCGAGCTGAACACGAACAGAAAATCCTCCAGCTTGAAGACATGAACCGAGAATGATCCGTGTGGTACGTCGGTCTGAGCGACGATCGCCGCCTCCGCCTGCTCGCGTGTCACCACCGGCCTTGCACCACCCACATAGGCTACCACCGCAAAGCGAAGCCTTTCCTCCATGTCGTCCATCTGCGCCGAGCGGCGGATGATGCAAACCGGAGGCCCCGCCGCCTCCGGGCTCACCTCCCTTGGCACCACAACGCGCGCCGCGTCCTGCTCGCTCACCCGCGCTGCCTGTCTTCCATCCAAGCGCGGTCCCCAAGCCAAGCCGTAGGGGCCAGGGCGAGAGACCGGCGGACCCGATGCACCAGGCTGCCTCGCAGCAGGCGCACCCTGGCCTCGACCCCCCGGGCACTGCGCAACCACCTGGGCGCCCATGCTCGCCGGCGGCCGTCCTGAACCGCCCGACGTCCCTGCCATGCCAGGAGAGCTCGGGTGTGCCGCAGGCGTTCGCTGATCTGTTGCACCAGGCCGACTAGCGGCAGGCGCACCCCGATCCCGACCACCAGGCTGCACGAATCCCTCCCTCCTGTCGGCCAGCATCCTTCTCCTCTCCACCGCCTCCATGGCCTGCCGACGAAGCTCGTCCTCCGACTCCGGGCTGCGGGGACGTTTGCATCCGCCCGAGCCGTGCCCTTCTTCCCCGCAGCGGATGCACACCTGCTCGTTGGTGCAGTCCCGCTTGTAGTGCCCCTTTCGCAGGCATTTGAAGCACTTCCCTGCCATGCCCGGAGAGGCCTGCCTCGCCACCGACGGCCCGGCCTCACGAGCCCTCTGCAGCTGCTTCCTACGCCTCCAAAGTGCCTTCCTTAAGGGCTTCGGCTGCACCCAGGCTAGCCGATCTTGCGCCTTTCTTCCGGTCGCCGCCAGATCTGCAGCAGCGGCCGCCGGGGTCTCCCTCCGGCCAGAGCTCGCCTCCGAGCCTCCACCGGACAGCTCCGTCCGAGAGGAAGACGCGAGGGAGCGTGCGGACATCTCCAGGCCGGAGACCACGGGTCTCACCTCCGACGAGGAACCAGGGCTGAACATCGCGACCTGCTCACCTACAACTACTGCGCCAACTCGGAAGCTCCCCACTGGGAGAGAGGGGGTGGCCGTCGAGGCCGGAGCGGCGGGCAACGGGTGGGTGGACGCCGGGGCCAGAGCGGCCGCCGGTGGCGGGGAGGAAGGAGCGCGCGCTAGGCTTCCCATCCTTTTTGTGCGGTGGATCCTGAGCAGGTACCATTTGAGTATTTTAACGGTAGCACTTGGATCAGCTAAATACCGGCAGCACTAAATATTCTCTGAGCCGCCATCTACGTGATGTCATACATCGTTCCAAGTCCAAGGCTGATGTTGATTTCCACGCAGGCTAATTGGTCTTTACAGTGTTTTTTCCCACAACGGAAAGTGTCTTTTCGACTACAAGTGTTTGCGCATGTCTTTATGGTCCATTGTTTATATCTGTTCAGAACATGCTTTGGCGTTCAGAGTTTGTAGCCAACCATTGCGTATGACACGAATTCCTTTTGTCAGTGTAAAATACACATGCACGCTCAGTTGTTAAAAGGAAGGAGAGTTCCTCCTGTCAATGTCTACGTTCCGCGCACCCGTGGAAAGCTCACATCCTCACAAAGTGATGACATCGAAATTATTGCTATATAATCATCATTCGCCTTAACATAATCTATGAAGAAATGCGGAAAGGTGTTTTTTTTGCTGCCGAGCTTCAGTGATCAGTCTATTAAAAAAAATCAAAAGTTATACTTAAAAGTTGCAAAAAGAATCTAAAAAAAATCATGTAAGTTGTAAATGATGTATATTACGAACGTGCAAAATCTCAATGCAAAATCTTTATATTATAGTGTGTAGGTTGGAAGACAAACTATTTTTGTTTTTTGATTTTACACGCTTATAGGATACATCATTGAAAACATGCATGATTTTTTCAGACTGTTTTAGAACTTTTAAAAATACTTTTGGAATTTTTTAAATAGCGGAATCATTGGAGTTAGGGTGCAAGAAATCTCTACTCCGAAGAAATGAGCCTAAGATTTGACAAGACCATTTTGTGTGTCTTCCGTGCACAAAATTATAGTACTCTTTCCTTCACTGTTATAAAACATTTTAGTTTTTTAATTTTAAATGTTTGTATCGAAACGTATTTAGTATATAGATTCATTCAATGTGATATGTATCTAACCCTTAAATATTCAAAATGTTACTCCCTCTGTTTCACAATGTAAGCCCTTATAGTAAGCTAGTTTAGTTTGTTAAAAAAGCTTACATTATATAACATAGGTAGTATATAATAGTGAACGGATCAAGTAGTTCAGTGTAATGCTTAACGCGTATAGGACTAAGAAAATGTGTACAAATAACTTTGGTACAAGACCATACGTGCAAGCAACACTATGATTATTTTCGCAATATTTTTCACAAAACGAGTAAAAGCTTATCTATGACGACTCATCGCTTACTGCCTACGTTTGGGTGCTGACGAAGACGCCACCGACACGACACCTACTACAAAATCTGTTCTTCCGTTTTAAAACAAGCCCTTGCAACTGCGTGATAAACAACTCCACTTACGACAATTTCATTTTCTCGACTTTGTTCATAATGAACTTGATTTGTTTCGTATGAAGCACTTTTTCTTTTGTCCATTTCAAATTATGTCCAATTATATAACCAAAGTCGTGTTTGATTCTTTTTGTTTTTTGTTTTTTTGCGAGAGCGGTTGTGTGTGATCCGACGGCGGAGTCCTTTTCCGCCCAGGAGTCCGTCACAACGGTGGCCTCCCGTCTGAATCAAAAGCACAGCGAACCCCCAGCTCAGACCCACCCAACCCACCACCCGAATCGTCTCGTCTTCGATTCTTCGTTCCCGAGCACCGACCCAACCCTAGATCTCGCACCACCACCACCGGAGCAGCGCGCGCCATGGCCAAGCCCTGGGGCGGCGTCGGCGCCTGGGCGCTCGACGCGGAGCGCGAGGACGAGGAGCGCGAGCACGCCGCGGCTAATCCCGCACCCGAGCCGCCCGCCGCCAGCTTCCCCAGCCTCAAGGAGGCGGTCGTCGCCGGCGGGGGCAAGCAGAAGAAGAAGAAGGGCACCACCCTCTCCCTCTCGGAGTTCACCACCTACGGCGCGGCCGGCCCGCCCGCGCGCCGCGCCGCCCCCGCCGAGCCCACGGGCCTCACCCCGCAGGAGATGATGATGCTCCCCACCGGCCCCAGGGAGCGCTCCGAGGAGGAGTCCCGCCTCGGCGGAGGCTTCCGCTCCTACGGCGGCGAGAGGGAGAACCGCGGCGGATTCGACGACGACCGCCGGACCAGCAGGGATGCGGATCTCGACATGCCCTCCCGCGCCGACGAGTCCGACAACTGGGGGAGGAATAAGAGCTTCACCCCCACCCCTAGCGACTCTGGCCGCCGCGGTGATAGGCTCAGCGGGCCATCTCCGCTCGGTCGTTCCGATGACATTGATAACTGGTCGCGTGACAAGAAGCCACTCACGTCGCGCTACCCGAGCCTCGGTACCGGTGGTGGTTTCCGTGAATCATCTGGTGGCGGTTTCCGTGAATCTTCCGGCGGCGGCTTCCGTGAATCCTCCGGTGGTGGTTTCCGTGACTCACCAGGACCATCTGACTCTGATCGCTGGTCCCGTGGTGCCATCCCTCCCCCTATGACGAACAATGGGGGAGAGAGGCCTCGTCTCAACCTCAATCCACCACCGAAACGTGATCCCTCAGCTACAGCTACAGCCACAGCCACAGCTACGCCACCAGCTGAGGTCGCACGCAGCCGCCCGAGCCCATTTGGGGCTGCAAAGCCTCGTGAGGAGGTGCTGGCTGAGAAGGGTTTGGATTGGAGAAAGATGGAGACTGAGATCGAGAAGAAGACCAGCCGGCCTACCAGCTCACACTCCAGTAGGCCGAACAGCGCACATTCCTCCCGCCCTGGGAGCCCTGGATCACAGGTCTCGGCAGTTGGGAGCGAGGGAGCACCAAGGGTGCGGCCAAAGGTAAACCCATTCGGTGATGCCAAGCCACGGGAAGTGATTCTGCAGGAGAAAGGAAAAGACTGGAGGAAGATTGACCTTGAGCTGGAGCATCGTGCAGTTCATAGGTATGTTACTTCTATATAGGCCTGCCTCTCTACATGTAGCACATCTTTTGGTATTGCAATACTGAAGTAGTCTCATTGGCTAAGAATGTTACGAACTTGCATGAAATGATGAAAGAACTGACTTTGCTAAGAAACCACTGGCTTTCCTTTGGCTATGTTCTGCTTGCTGAAACTTCCCACTTTCTAGTGTGTCCTAACCACAAGTTTTGGCAGAAATTTCTGATGAGTGATGATTAGTTTCTTACACATTTGTAGAATAAATTCGAAAGTAAGCAACTGTAAAGTTTACATATGCCATTTTAGGCATATTAACATGAAAATTATGCAGTCCTCTGATTTTTTGATATAGACTACTTTACATTACAATCAACCTTTACAAAAATGTTATGGCTAAATATATATTTTGGTTGCTTGCCCTGAATCTTTTTTATTTTGTATAGTCCGCTGCATTTAAGATATTTACCGTTGGCAATTTCTTGTGGGTATGAAACTAATAAGCAAGGGTTGGTGGGAATATGTTTGATTTGATGCTGCTAATACCCCGCAAAGTATAGCATGCCATTTTGGAAATAGTTTGTGTTATGTTTGTCTGAAGCCATGACACATTGAGTCATGAATTTAAGAGTCTGACAGGTTACTAGCTCCATGCAACTCCAGTATTTTTTTTGTTTAAATATGATACGTGCCACATTCTATTTAGGCTAACTTTTTCTATGGAGTATTTAAATAACAGTGTTCAATTGTCAATGTTTTTTTTGTCTCCTTTGGAGTGTTTGCAGTGATAATCTGAAAATTCATTATTAAGCCGAGCTTGATATTTATATTCGCGTCAAGAGTCTAAGCAATTTTTGTTTGATTTTAGGAGAAGCGAGAAGGCAGCTTAACTTAAAATGAATACCTGAACTAGCATTCTTGGCTTGACTTTATATTAGTATTTAGTATTAACCCGTGATGATTTCGATTGCTCCTTCTGTGATAGGCTGGTGTCTCCTAAAAGATATGATGACTGAATCATCTTTATACATGTATACTTTTGTAATTTATAAGCCCAGTGTATGAATGAATTAACCTTATATGATTTCTCCTGATAAAAAAAACCTTATCTGATTCCACTTTTGGCAAATTTGTGGTTGACTGTCATCGTTTTCCCAATATTTATGAAACCACTGCAGACATTTCTGGCAGCCTTTTTTATATTTAACCTGAACATTATTGCTTTGAAGAAACTCCGATGAAGTGAATAAACTGCTTTCGTGCTGATACTCCATCACATCAAATGGATATCCTTGTATTGGTTCATGTTTTCTTAACAGTCCATTCCTTTAACTTTTAGGTTCTGTTTACGTTAACCCTATTTCTTTCAGGCCAGAGTCAGAGGAAGAGAAGAATTTGAAAGAAGAAATCAACCTTCTCAAGGTGGATCTGAAATTAATTGAGGCCAAGACAAGTGATGGTTCTGACCAAGCAACCCCAGAGAATGCAAAAGACTTGTCTGAGAAGATATCTCAGTTGGAAAAGCAGCTTGAGCTGCTTACAGTTGAGTTGGATGACAAAACTAAATTTGGTCAAAGGCCTAGTTCTGGAGCAGGCAGGGTGACATCGTTTCCACCATCTAGTTTAGCAGAGGAGCCACATGTTACAGTGGCACACATGGACAGACCCCGTTCCCGTGGTGGTATGGAAACTTACCCGAAACCAGTTGAAGAAAGGTGGGGATTTCATGGTAGCAGAGAAAGAGGTCCTTTTGGTGGAGGGGGAAGTTCGGACAGGTTTGTGCAGCTTGTTTTCTACATTTTATTGCGCTGGTTTTTCAGACTGACTTTTCAGTTCTTTATACTCCCTCCGATCCGGTTAGAGTGTCGGAAGAATTGAACGTGCCAGGCACAAAATCACAGCTGTAGGAGCGACAATCTTTTAGAATAGTAGGGAGTACTAAATCTTGCATATGCTTTGGTGGATGTAGATGGTCTATTAGTTTACATTTCTGTTATGTTACTTCTCATTGTATTTAGCTGAATACTGGACCATCTGTATAGTGATCTTGTTATAGGCGTGATAGCATATGTATCATGTTTAAGATGTACTGAACTTTGATTCCAACTGCTTTTAGATTATGCGAGAATGAATATTACTTGATTCATCACATATGCTTACTTTGTTTAAGACGACTTACTTTTTAGTGGGTAGGACCATCCGTATCATGTGCTTCAGATCTCAGCTTACTATGATATGTATATAAGCAGAAAGCATATGGTGCAAATCGCAGTTACTTCTTCCAAGCATTCAAGTCATCTGATGTCATCATTGTTAGTGACTGCAGCCTTTTATTGACTTGGCCCTTCTTTTTCAGGTCAACAAGTAGGCAGGGATGGTGAAGATCAGGTTTTGAGCATCATCTGTGAAGGGAACTTCTAGTCTGCTGCGGTCCTTTTCTTGTTTTCAAAGAATGGGAAAACAAATAAGTCATTTTATTTTTTGTTGCGTTTGACTCCCGTTTTGTCCGAGGTAGAAGATTTGGGGATAACCTTTGTCAACGGAGGTTACTCCGAGTGAAGCTATTGTTTACCACCCTCTATGCTGTAGGCTATTTTTGCTTCCTTCTTTTGCCATCTTCCATGTCAAAACAAGACTCAGGCAAAATTATGCTAACTATTACTCTTGGTTATTGGATGCTTATGTTCTGTTCTATGTCTTCTTAAGCAGGATAATCAGACGTTTTCTTCAGTGCACGTGATAAGTTATATCTATGATTGTTATATTTGCTAGTACGTATTAGTATTTGCCGCTCTTATGGCTCGAGCTGTTATAGCTCTCCTGCTTAACTCTGTCGCTAGCGTTAGGCTGTGTGATAGGCCTTTGATGCATGTATGTAGCTTTTCGTTGAGAGTAATAATAAATGCGGACGACTTGAGTCCTGATGTTACAAGCTTTCAGCAGTTCACCATGTCCTTTCTACTGAGCTGTAGTTGTCTTTTTCGATCGATTTCATGCTGGTTTGGCTAATGTTGACCCATAAAAAAAAGAAACTGATGATTAAGCCAAAATTTTGACCCATGAAAGGTAAAACAATAGCTTTATTACAGGGCCTCTTTGGATCATAGGATTTTGAAAACGGAGGAATAGGAAAAGTATACGATTCAGTTGCATGTCATCTCCAATCCTATGGAATACAAAACCAGAGGAATTGAAATAGTATTATTTTTTAGTTTGAGTTTTCAAGCTTCTTGATGATCACTGTTGGAAGTAAATCGAGAGCAAAATGAGAGAATAAAATGAATCGAACTCTTGTCTTTATTGATGATGATTTCACACTTATATACAAGGGGAACCGTCGCCTTTACAACCGACATAGCGAGGCGACGTTTCGGGAGCAAACCGTCATGGACGGTTCCTACCTACGTGGGAGCGGGGATTATCCCCTAATAACCGTAAGGGTTATTATTTTTAACACTCCCCCTAATCACCGCTTGACTTCATAAGGATTCATCATCTTAGATTAAATCTCCTCCAAAAACCCTGTGGGAAAAATGTGAGGAGTAGTGTAGGATATGTTGGTAAAACTCCTTCAAACCCTCTGGGAAAATAAGGAGAAAATGATCCAACATATAATGATTATTGCCTCTGTTAACTCGATATGAAGTATATCCATAGAATTTAGAGGGCAATAAATATGTCGTGTATACTTTCCTAAAAACCCCGGTGGGGAAAACAGAAAGTATGACATATGATCTCATGTTGATATTACCTCATTAAAAACCTTAATGAGAACCTGAAAAGTAAACTCATAAGGGGAAAAAGAGTGTAATATGATGCTTTGAACAGGAATAGTTCAGGAAGATACTCCCCCGACCTTGCAAATCCTGAAGCCGTCGCATACCAATCCCATGAATGTATTTCTGGAATGTTTAAGTTGGTAGAGACTTCGCGAAAAGATCAGCGAGGTTACCACATGATTTAACTTACAAGATGTTTATTTCCCCACTCTTTTGGAGTTCATGAGGATAAAACAATTTCGGGGCAATATGCTTAGTGATATTGCTCTTGATGTATCCTGTTTGCATCTCTGCAACATAAGCAACATTATCTGTGTAGATAATGATAGGTGATTCGAGAGAACCAACACCACATGACTAATGTATGTGGTTTATCATTCCGTGAAGCCACACGTGTTAACATGAAGCATTGTACTTAGAATGATCGTGGTAGTATAGTCACCTGAGTCTATTTGAAGACATCAATGGAGTGACAGCTCTACCATGTATGTACACATTGTAGGATCATGTAAGTAGCCAATACCGGTGTCTAAATTGGAGTTCAGATTTCTCCGAAATTGATACAATATGTCAAGATATTTGGTGCCTTGGAGATATCGAAAGATATTCTTGATCCCCTAACCAATTATGTTGGTAGGTCCAATGGCATTGAGATATGGAACATTATGTGCCAACATCTCTTCTCCATCTTGCCATGGATCTTTCTCTACGTCTAGAGATCGAACAATCCTAGGAGATGGACATGACTTGTCTATATCAAGTTTCTCCAATTTTCTGGATATAGGCATCTTAGTGTACCATAATAATTGAGTGAAGGTGCTCGAGTTATATTCCCAAGCACTATGTGGGTTTATCCAGATTCTTCATCTCAAATCCGTCTGTTAGATGATCACGTGTTTTGTCATTTAGGAGTTATCCTTATCTATGACATACACGCAGGGTAATCATCATGGTAGGAGTAATCCTTGTGTATAAGGAACTCACTACGTCGGTTGTACCAAAATATACCGACAACAACAAGACTTGGAGTGACTTATTGATTTTTACACAATACATGTTGCATTTGTGTTTCGATTTGGACAGAGATTCCATCGGGAACCATACATGTCGAATCTAGTGATCCACATGGATATGTTGTCACTACACCTATCAACTGCACAGATAGATGATTTTGTACTGCCAATGATATATGTATCGGAACGAGATTTCACTCATGTCTGGAGAGTAGGTCTCGGATCTCTGCGGAAACCCGACCTTATGCTACAAGCCTTGCTTTCTCACCACCTTGTATTTCTCATTCCGTTTCGGAAGAAAACACATTGAATAATCCCATAGGGAATTTGTTTGGAAGAGCGAGGCTATATCTGCTTGGATCGCATCCTTTGATGAGTTCAGTCCTAGCAAGTGTGTTCACACTCTGCCATGGCCATGGTCTTTGGATCTGAATCATTGTGAAGGTTGTTTGCAATCATACAAGAGATGTTTGTCGACAGTTGTAGGCTTTGGTTATATGATTCTCCAGAATCGATATAGTTGGAGCAAATATCATGCACCCTTGATGACTCTTCGTGATTTCCCAATACGCGTGAGTCTGGGTGTTCCGATGTCCCAGCCAGTGTGTGCAAGCTGGAGCTGGGGTTGTGGAGGTTTCCCTTCCACTGGGTGTATACTACCCATTAGGTGTTCATCAACGCAAGGTTGACTTGCATTTACTGATTTAGAGGATTTATCCTCGATTTCCTTTGTTGCTTTGCGAAAAGCTGGATCCTGGTCAGAGGCCGTACTACTCCCCCTCTTTATAAAACAGGGAGTTGAGTGGTTTTTATTGGTACCTCCACTCTTTCGGGCGCATTTCTAACCGGATTGAAGGATTTTGTAACACCTTTGAGATCAGTAAATGAATCTGGCAGGTTATTTGCATGTGTTGCAAATTTGTGAATCGAACGTAGAGTCCAGATTCTTGAGTACGTGGATATGAGAGGAACGTGAAGTCCCAATTGATTTCCTGGCATTCGATGTGGTACTTGAAATCTCCCCCTAATGCCTGGAAATAATCCTCCTTAAATATAAGCAATCAGCGTACTGGGCTATGAATACATCCCTTATGAGGGGTTCAAGGTACATCGACGGAGATATGTACCCCACATAGATCCCTCATATGTGGGCCCATGATGTACGCTGCGGTGGTGAGATCGGTACGCGTGAAGCGCTTCCGAACTTACGCAGATGGGAAATGCTCGGAGGATTTCACGTATCAATTGCAGAGGGGAAGTACTGCTATATGCAGTTAGTCAGTAGCAGCGTGTAAAACTGCATGACTCCAATGTAAAGTTGGTAAATTGCAATTCATTAACATGGGTCGTGCAATGAGAAAAATCCTTTTGATCAGAGACGACACCAAAAACAATTGTGTATGGACACATAGGACATTGTGCTGAACTTCGATCCTCGGAGCCATGCACTAAATAGTGGAGGCATGTGAAGAGAATTCTGCAACAATATTTGTCCATTCGAATTGCTTTAATTCGATCTTTAGTCCAAACAATGGTTGGTTGGGACCACAAATATCACCTTGAATGTGTTCAAGGGACTGAAGTGATCCACTGGCACAATATGTGCAACTAAATCTCATGACTAGGAAAGTTTAGCTCATGCAAAACATGACCGATGGAATTGCATTATATGCAACATGTGCTACGAGTTGGATGTACGTGTAGTACAATCCAGACAACAGAGCGGGTACATTTTCATATACTTGTTCCACATCCATCGGATTGGCACTCGTAGAAATCTATATATAGAATTGAAGAAGTTCCAATATGGAAATCTTTATCAGATATATAGAATGTATGCAATCTTATTTATATCAGAGTGCTGATACAATATATATGTTCTACTACGACAACAAAATGGACATTAATAAAACGACCACCAAGGAGATAGTGGGACTAGACGAAGTCTCCAAACATGTAGGTTGAGGCGTACTCAACCATCATGTCCTCCATTCTGTAGGGTCCTCTGACGGCTGGAGAGTTACGGTGTTGCGAGGTCCAGAAGGAACGTCTCGCGAACTACCAGCTCCATGGTGCCATCTGGATGAAGGTTGAAGTTGGCTTCAAACCTTTTCCCTCGAGGTGCATTGCGTCCATGGGATTGCTGGTAGAGAATGGCCAGATGCTTTGGGGTTGCACTTGTCAGTAGGGTGCGTGTAGCATCCACACTTGTCGCAAAGCTTAGTTTTGTCAAACTTGGGCTTTGCAATGCCTTTCCCACGGTCTGAGTTTCTGGGCTTCCTGTTCCGGTTACGCTTTCGCTTATCATTGAAGTTCGAGGGCTTGCCTTTGAAGCCGCCATCAAACTTTCGTCCGTTCACGACATTCATATGAACTTCAGGTAGAGGTTGAGAACCAACCGGGGACTGAGAGCCATTCTTAGCGAGTAGCTCATCATGCTTTTCAGCATGAAGTAGAATATGAATAAGATCGGAATAGACTTGGTAGTCGCGAGCACGGTACTGCTGCTGGAGGATCCTGTCAGATGGGAGCATAGAAGAGAGAGTTTTCTCTATCTTCTCCGCATCAGTAGGTTCCTTCCCGCAAAAGTGCAGTTTGGAACTGATCTTATGAATCTCATGATTGTACTCCCCGACAGACTTGAATTCCTAGAGTCGGAGATGTGTCCAATCATGGAGTGCTTCAGGCATGACAACTGCCTTCTGCTATTCATACCTCGTTTTGAGGGCCTGAAATAAGGTACTGGGAATTCTTCCTCCAAGTACTCAGACTTGAGATCTGGATGAACATGGTGTATAAAGCAGCATGTTTTTGCTCATCTGTCAGCGGCGTGACTCCAGCCGGGAGTGGAACATCCGGCGTCTGGATTGCACGCACTAACCATGGGACGCAAGGGCGATCTTGATGTCCATGGCCCATATAGGATAGTTGTGGCTGTTGAGAGCAAGTGCATAAAACTCTCGAGCCATCGTTTATCTATATGGGTAAACCAGAGAATATTAATTTCCATTTGGTAAATTAAAATCCATCATGGTTATGTCGTAATGAACTATGCAAAATAAAGTTTCAAGAAGTGGCCTTGAACTTATTAGTGTGAACCTCAAATTGTTACGTATGACATGTTGTAGATAATCTCCAAAATAAATTTTGGAGTAGATCTAGCAGCATTAGCGGAGTATATACTCACACTTCGAATGCCTTATGTCATAACTTAATTAAAATGTATGGGAGAGCACATTGGCAATCATAATGTCAAAAATAACAAAATGTAGGCTTAAACAGTAGTGGTAGATAAATCTACACACCACATCATGATCCCAAAACATCAATTTGAAGAAATCACTTTGATTTTGCATCTACATTTGCAAGAAACTGAAAATCTCAATTGCAAATAGACATGTTAATCTCGACATGTGTCAAACATGGAAATATATACATATCTTAAAAGGATTCTGGAATACATCATACTCGACAGAGAAACAGTACTATAGAGGTACTGAATTTATATTTGCAAGAAATTAAAAATCTCAATTGCAAATAGACGTAATTAATCTCGACACGTGAAAAACGTGGAAATATATTACATCAAATTAGGATCTGGAATACATCTACTCAACAGAAATATTAACAGGTCTAAAATAGAAATAAAACTCCGCTAGAACTACTGTTATAACACTAGATTTCTGAACTGAACTAGTGAAGTACTAAAGCAAATAGCTACAGTACAATATTAAACAAGCAGCAGGTACTGCTGGTGCCTTTTGATTCCCTGCCGCATGCGCATGGACACGTACAAAGCCTGGTCAACGTAATAGATAAGGAGAGAGAAGGAAATAATCCCCAATTTCTCAATCCCCATTCTCACGAGACGAAGGCGGAGGTTTCCATGCCCGACCGAGCGCCACATCCAGGCACGCCGCTGCAGCAGCGTTCGCCGGCGGCGAGCGGTATTCCGGCCGCCCTCTTCCTCGTCGGAGGATCCTCCAGGGAGTAAGGTCCCCGGGGCGACGCCGTTGGAGGCGTCGTTCGCGAGTCCGAGCGTGGCCGGGCACCATATGCCAGAGCGGCCGGAGCGGCCGGTCGATGGCGAGCTCGCCAGCAGGATGCCCAGGGCCATGAGACGGCGGCGAGCGCCCAAGAGCGGCGAAGGCGGAGGAGTGGCTGGCGTCAGGGACGGCAGGCGCGGCGCGACGGCGTCGACGTCGACAACCTTATGGTTGGAGGAGCCACCCATGCCGGAGCCGAAGGCGAAGACGGAGGACCCGGTTGGTGCGGACACGAAGGCGAGCGCGTCTCCGTCGCGAACCTGCACGAGAGGCGCACCGGGACGCGCGCCACTGCCGGCGGGCTTCCGCTTCAACAACCGCTGGGGTTGGAGGCTGCAGCGGCGCGTCCTGGACGGGGAAGTCGTACTGGTGCAGGGGGGAAACTACCCAGCCATGCACCGAGCACAGAACGGCGGTGGCGGAGCCGCCAGCGCTGGGTCGTCGGCGTCGAGCCTTGGTGCAGCCGGACCGGCGGGAAGCCAGGCGGGCACGTCGGGCTGGAGAGACGCAGGCGGCTGCACAGGCTGGGTCTAGGGCCCCGCGTTGTTCCGGTGGTGGCGACGAAGGTCCTGGCGGCGCTGATTCCAACCTCCACGCCGGAAGCGGCGGAGGTCGCGCACATGACGCTGGAAGCGGCGGAGTCCGTCAACGCCATGGCAGCGGTGGCGAGCGACGAAGCGGTGGCCACGACCGTCGGCGCGAAGGAGGCGAAGCAACAGGGACATCGGAACTCGAGGCATGGTTCTGTTTCTCACCTTTTCATTCTTCTTCTTCTCGTCGGAATCGCTCCCGCGAGCAGTGCTGATAACGTGTTGGAAGTAAATCGAGAGCAAAATGAGAGAACAAAATGAATCGAACTCTTGTCTTTATTGATGATGATTTCACACTTATATACAAGGGAACCGTCGCCTTTACAACCGACATAGCGAGGCGACGTTTCGGGAGCAAACAGTCATGGACGGTTCCTACCTACTCCCTCCGTTCCAAATTAATTGATTTCCATTTGTCCACATATGGATGCACGTATAGATACATCCACATGTGGACAAATGAAAGTCAATTAATTTAGAACGGAGGGAGTACGTGGGAGCGGGGATTATCCCCTAATAACCGTAAGGGTTATTATTTTTAACAATCACAATAGCCTTTGTGATTGCGCACGGCAGCCTGGCCGCTCAGACGAAGTGATGAGCCATCTGCATTGGAACAAATTTGCATATTGGTACTGTGCTGTCAAGCAACAGAGTAGGAAAGCTTCCGATCCGTGATTGCTGTCAGGTTGTGAGATTGCAATAGAGTAGGAAAGGGCCTCTAGAGCGGTTGCAAACTCGTCCGATAAATTCCAGCAATTTTTTTTAGAGCAAAAGGGGCCTCTAGAGCGGCTGCATTGCTTGAATGACCGTGAAGACAGGTGACAACGAGGCATGGCCAACGCTCCACGCTGGGACCACTGCCTTAGGTGTCCACGTCGGAAATCACAGTCCAGCTAGCATAAATCTACAGCTTACAGTCCAAAGCGGGATCCTGAAGAGGATCCCGACTCCTCACTGAGAAAGTGAGAAAAGGAGAAAAAAAAACAAGGTAGATGTCCTCGCGCGTGAAATTTGACAAAATTAACCTTTTTTTGAAACTTCAGTAAAAATAACCCTTTTTTTTAAAAAATCGAAAACTAACCCTTTTGTGTGACTCCCGCCACTGCGGCGCCACACATGCAGGTGCAATGCCCCAGCCTGGGGCGCCACACCTCTGCCAGCGGGGCACGGCGGGCCCCAACCTTGGTTAAGTAGCGCCGGCGTGTGGGGCGCCACACCTTCATGTGTGGCGTCGGGGCTTGGGGCGCCACACCTTCGAAAGAGTTAAGTGTGTGGAGCCACGGGGTGAAGTGTCCACCCCGCGACTCCCAGCTTCTAAACGAGCAGCAGCCTCTCTCTCTCCCTCTTTCTCCCCCAACTCACCCCTCTCAAATCCATCCATTTCGGTGCGATTTTTCCGTGGATTTCGGCTCCCCTACGTGCAAGAAGGTACTCTCCTCCATCCTCCTTGTTTTTGTCCAATAGAAATCTTCCAATTTGGTGACATTGTGTAGATCTTGGAAACCCTAGAATTTGGATATAAGGACAAATGTGTGGTTATTTGTTGATAATATTGGTCAATGTGTGTGGGTATGATGGATATGAAGTGTTGGGCTGTTGATTGTAGGTTAGGGTTAGGGTTTTTGTTAGATGTAGTTAATGAGCTAGATTTAGTTAGGGTTAGTGCATAATGACTTGATTTAAAATTAAGATAAGTAAATTGATTTTGTTTGAAATGCGTAGCTTAGTGCAATGTATCAATCATTTGATGCATTTTGGTTGTTGCAAATTTGTTTAGATGGAGAAAATGGTTAGTGTTCATCATGTGGACAAGGAGACCTTTTTGAAAGGCAATGTGGAGCATGACTCGGAGAAGAAAGTGGTGGTGTTTGGCCATAGTCCTAGCTATGCTGAGGTTGTCGAGAGAGTGCGGATTGCATTGAATTGGACGGATCCAAATGATGTTATTTCTTTTGGAGGGGAGGTATAATGTTGGGTTTGGAATGCATCTTCGTTGGAAGACTATGCCTCTCAACTCCGAGTTGTGTTGGAGTGCATATAAGGAGACGGTTGCGGGATCTCAGGACAAGGCTCTTGAGTTGTTTGCCACCAAGATGTTTGACTTGAACCGGTGTGCCTCCGAACATGACGTTAGGAGGCCGGTTCAAAATGAGTCACCTCATGCGCATGAAGTGTACTATCCAACGTCGAGTCCACCTCCAATGACTCAACATGATTTTAGTCAACCAACAATGACCCAACACGAAAGGAGCCAACCTTCAAGCCCAATTCAAAGTGACCAATATGAAGAATCGGAGGAGGAGAGCGACGCGTCGGAGTATGAGCTTCATAAAAATGATATTGGTGATGTGGAGACAAATTGTAGGCATGAGGACATGGACCATGACATCCCTTATAACCGACGCTATGCATCGGACTCGGATGACGACGGTCCCGAAGAAGATGTTGATGAAGATGGGTTCACTGCTAAAGAAGCCGAAATATTCAAGAAGGTAGTGGGTCGGGATCATCGGTTACCATTGTTCCGTGATCTTAGTCTCGCCGATAAAGTCGTGGTTGATGGTGGCACGAGTAAAATTCTTGAACCAAGGCCAACTTCGAAGAAGGATCGTAATCCCAAAAACTATGGTATTGCTGAGGGAGTGAAGTTTGAAAGCTTGTTGGAATTGAAGACATGGCTCAAGGAGTATGCGGTTAAGTACTTTAGACCATACAAAGTGGTTCACTCGGATGTCAAGAAGCGTTACACGGTTAAGTGTGAGGACGCGCATAATAGGTGTCCGTGGATTGTGCGTGCAAGACCTATCAAGGGAACCTCTCAATGGGTTCTAAAAAAATGTGTGTCTACTCACATGTGTAGTGGCAATGATGATGATGATGACAAGGATGCGAAGGACATTCATCGGCAACTAACCTCCGATTTCATCGGCTATAGACTTTCCAATTCCATAGAGGCATTCCCCACTTTTACGGTGAGGGCTATCATGGACACGGTGAAAGACATGTTTGGTTACTCGGTGAAGTATGGGAAGGCATGGAGGGCCAAGCAAGCCGCATTCAAGATGTTGTATGGTGACTGGGAGGAAGCATACAACCGACTTCCTAGATTGTTGGGAGCTATGGCTGCTACAAATCCGGGCATGGTTAGATGTGTGGAGCCCTTTGGCCAAAAGACTAGGGATTACAACGGTGCAACCGTCCGTGTCTTTGGGCGTGCATTTTGGGCTTTCGGGCAATGCATAAGGGCATTCAAGCATTGTAGACCGGTTGTCTCCGTGGATGGCACATTCTTGACAGGCCAGTACAAGGGCACACTTTTGATTGTCGTAGCTCATGATGCTAACGACCGGTTGTTGCCGTTGGCTTTTGCTTTGGTGACGGCGGAGAACCAGGACAACTGGGAGTGGTTCATGGGTCTAGTGAGAACAAAGGTATTTGAGCCTCAAAGAGAGGTATGTGTCATCTCGGACCGCCACCAAGGCATACTCAAACGGGACAAATACGAAAGACCTACTGGATGAAATTGAGAGGAACGAAGGAGCTTACCTTGAGGAATAAAGGGGAGACGAAATCCCTAAGGATCCGGCCGGTTTTGTTGCGGATTTGAGAGGGAGAGAGCCGCCGCCGCAGGGGAGAAATGAGAGAGAGGGAGAAGAGGGTCGGCTGGCAGGGGGGATTCAACAGGGGAGAGGGGGGGGGAGCCGCCGTCGCCGCCAGGGGGGGGGGGGTTCAACAGGGGAGAGGGGGGGAGCCACCTGAAAGTGCAAGTGTTGCCCCATGCGTGGTTTTGGTAATTAATGACAATCCTTATGGACTAATGTTTGCATTGAGATATACTTGTAGATCTTGTCCATATGAAATGATTGGAATTCATGTGTTGGACTCTAGAAGATGACATGATGACCAATGCTCTATTCAAGGGTTTATATGAAGAATGGTCATGTGTAGAGTTGAGCTTATTACAAGTATGGCTTGGAAAAGAAGATTGAGTGAACAATCATGTTTAACCCCAATCCATCATACATATCAAGAGAAGAAGATGAAGCGCAAGCTCAATATGATGCATCTCGAAGATATCATTTGATTGATGCTTGCAAAGGAGACATGAAGACGGAGCTTAGCGAGACCCTCCCATAATGGTGTATGGGGGAGCTTTTGGAGAAGTCTTCATCAAGCATGTGCTAGCAAGCACAATCAAGAAAGGTGTTCCAACTTGAGAGAGTCAAGATCGTCATCATCGAGCTCAAGTGGAATGCGCAAGGCAAAGGTATGATCTTGATAGGTTTTCTATTTTACCGGTCTCATGTTGTTAGTGGGAGACCGGGTTTTAGGATAGACGGCGTACTATCAAGAGGGGCTCTCAAGTGAGTAACTTGATCGCATCCTTGTGGAGAGCTCAAACCTTTGCATACTTGGCATTTGATCTTTCTTGGTTCTTATGTGGCTTTTCTCCTTGTTGGGTTTTGGTGCTTGTCGTGATCTACATGACAAGTCCAAGTTCACCGAAAACGAATTTCGTATGGAAAACTTGTTGCGTTTTCGGTTTTGGAGGTTTGCCGGTGATTCCTTTTTAGAGAGGTTTTACCTTTCTCCATTTGGTTTTATCTTCCATTGTTGGACTATGATGTTTCTCTGCATGATCTTGTAAAGCTCTTCGTTGCGATTCCAACGAGCCAAAGATCATCGAAAACGGAGTTCAGATGCTCAAGATATCGTCGTTTTCGTGTTGACGTTTCGACAGTTTTGTGTAGGCCGGAAACTCCGGTGTAAACACACCGGATACTCCGGCCCGGACCAGGAAACTCGCATTTGTTCAGCCCCTGGTCTAGGCCGGAAACTCCGGCCTTTGTTCCAAAGTCTCCGGTCCAGACCGGAGTTTCCGGTCCAGGCCGGAGTCTCCGGTGCAAAGTTGTCTACAACGGCTAGTTTTCTGGGAGGGTATAAATACCCTCCACCTACCTCCAGCCAGTTGAGCTCGCCCAGTTTTCTCTCTCCTCCATTGTTGCAAGCTCATTTCTTTGATATCTCCCAATCCCTCCACCCAAACTCTTTGATCTTTGGAGGATTGAAGGAGAAGACCTAGATCTACATTTCCACCAATCAATCTCTCCTCTAAGTGAGGGGAACATAGTGGATCTAGTTCTTGGAGTTCTTGTGTGGTTCTCTTCTTTGTTCTTCCTCTCTTCTCCCCCCATAAGCATTAGTTGCTTGTGGTGGGATTTGAGAGTGAAGGATTTGAGCACTTGTGCTCTTGCCTTTTGCATTTGGTGCATCGGTGTGCTCTTCACGAGGATTCGTGGAAGTTGAAAGCTTGTGAACTTGTTACTCTTGGGTCTTCGGGCCCTAGACGCCTTTGTGGTGGTTGGACCCTTGTGTGGTCAATTGAAGCCATTCGGGAGCCCCCAATCCATTGTGGGTTGTGCCTCGAATTGTTGTTGAGAGTCGTTCAGGAGCCCCCAACCCATTGTGGGTTGTGCCTCGGATTGTTGTTGAAAGGCTCCGGATTCCGCCTCGAAGGAATACCGATAGTGGAAGGTGAACCAAACCTTTGTGGTGCGGTTCATCGGAGAAGAGGGTGAAACCTTTGTGGTTGTTGAACCGTTGTGTCGGTTCACACCTCTCCAACGAGACGTACTCCCTTTCAAGGAGGAACTCGGGAATACATCCTCGTCTCCGCGCGCCTCGGTTATTTCTATACCCGAGCTCTTTACTTATGCAACTTACATTGTGATAGCCTTCGTGCTTGAAGTATTCTATATTGCTATCATCTTGTTGCTTGTCTTGCTTAGCATAAGTTGTTGGTGCACATAGGTGAACCTAGTTTATTTAGGTTGTTGGCGTGTTAATTTAAACACCTAGTTTTATTCCGTAATTAGCAAGCCTAAACCGGAAAAGTTTTAATCGCCTATTCACCCCCCCTCTAGGCGACATCATTGTCCTTTCACCACCACCGCCGCCTCCATTCTTCTTCCTTTTCTTCTGTTCGAGTTCCTGAGGAATAGAGAGCGTGCGGGTATGGACGGGCTCAGGCTCGATTTGGTCGCGGGTGTGGCGCCCCAAGCCCCGGCGCCACACATGAAGGTGTGGCGCCCCACACGCCGGCGCTACTTAACCAAGGTTGGGGCCCGCAGTGCCCCGCTGGCAGAGGTGTGGCGCCCTAGGCTGGGGCGTTGCACCTGCATGTGTGGCGCCGCAGTGGCGGGAGCCACACAAAAGGGTTAGTTTTCGATTTTTTTCTTCAAAAAAGGGTTATTTTTGGCCGAAGTTTCAAAAAAAGGTTAATTTTGTCAAATTTCACTCCTCGCGCAGTCTTCATCCTGTTCCTATCATGAGAGAGAAGAAAGCTGAAGTAGCAAGGCGTTGGGCCAGTTATTTGCTAGATAATGTCTTGTGTTACTTTTTCTTAGACCGAGTGCTGGGACGGTAGCATCGTACTGACGTGACCTGAAGACCACCCAAGAGGCGGTGTGACTTGTCGAGCCTCTCTCGTCATCCGAGCAGTACGGAGGATTGGTGAGCGACATTCAATAACGGTGACTATTCGGGATTCCTGTTGACGGGTTGGACCCGTGTTCAACTGCGTGATCTTTTCATTGTAGTTGGACATCAAACTTGTTAGTTTGCCTGCGTAGCTGAGTGAAGAAGGCGACGAAGCCTTTGCTACCTGGCTAAGAGCCTAGTCGCGAAGGTGAGGCCTACTGACCACGTTGATGAGGATGTCTAGGCATCCAAATTGGAAAGGCTTGGTCGTCGATGAAGTCCAGCGAGCCGAAGTTCATGATTCGCACCGAAGCGAAGTTGTAGTTGTTGGAGGAGGAACTCATCGAGGTCTGTTCAGATGGATCTACATGCAGAACCACTAAGTAGCGCACCAACTGCCGGTGTTTCAATCCGGCAATAACAAAAGGGGACCAACTATGAATAGAAGATGATGATGGTTGCACATGAGACACATACCTAGACATGTCCACGTCTCTGGACACACGGTGTAAAACCCTACTCAATGTTTTGTTTCGAACTGTGTTGCTTGTATGATTGTATCGTGTATGCTAGAATTTTGTGTGTATGAGATTTAAATGTACCTACTGGGTGCTCCCTACCCCGCCTTTATATAAGTGGCTAGGGTTAGGGTAGCAAGGTATCCATATCTGCTTACAACTATGATTCCTAGTCGGCTTACACGTATCAGACTCTGAGTCGTCGGCCCGACCCACCCTATGCTTAATGGTCGCCTTTTTCCTCCATAGATATACTCTGCCTATGATATTGTTAATAAGGTTTTTTTGAATCCAAAGCAGCGTTATGTTATAGCAACTAGACATATATGCCTTTTCAATGTTAATTAGGATTATCCGAATGTTGCAAACCGCACTATCAGGTTTTCTACTCAGAAGTCAAGGCTAACCTAGTAGTTATTTAGTTACCTTATTCATTTGGCGAGCGTGTCTACCACTCTACCTCTGAATTCTACCATCATAGAGTGATGGTTCGGCTATTCAGTTTAAATTTATACCATCTTGTGGATGTTTGCGTTTTAATCCTATCATGTATTTATTTTTTAATTTATTGATTCTTGCAAGATTGAAAGGTTAAATACCACTATTGTTTTGCTACAAATATAATTCTCCCCATAGGTAAGAGTATTTATCGATATTTTCATTTTTTTCTAAGGCCACCCCTTCAAATTCAATGCATCCGAATTGAAATCCGTAACTGGTTATATTTCATTTCTTTCCCGAGAAAAAAATGCTAGCGGGGCAAACAAGATCCGTTTGGACCCATGCTCAGTATATCTAGTAATACCTCACATCACATGATATCATGATACCACTCACCAAAATTCAAATTTGCATGTTCTAAACAACTATGAATTAAATTTGTGGGTGTTCAGTTCTTTTTTGTTTCGATTTGTGTATTTCAAATTTGGTCATGAAATTTGTAGGAATGTAAACACACACCTTGTAAACACCCAGATTTTTTTGACACATATAAATTTGAATTTAGGAAGTGGCATGATGGTGCCATGGGAGGGTATGTTATCACTGGATATGCCCCTCCCTCCCGCGGCTCCCCGGTGATGCTGCCGTACGGTTTGAGATGTCCTGTCCGTTCAACACATTAATCACCGACATCAGTCGCTAGCGAGACCTTTTTTTTTTTTGGAATGGGAGAAACTTATCGAGGAGCACACATCTTGTGCTACTCACTCTAATCCAAAATAAGTGTCGCAATTTTAAATTGGACTTAGTTCGATACTGCGACACTTATTATATTCGAAGGTAGTAGTAAACTTTTCTAGCAGTCTTTTCTAGATTCAGGGCCTCTCTGCACACTGCAAACACCTGAAAACGAGTGGTACAATAAACGCAGTAACGTTCTAGTGGGCCGAGCATGAGCCAAAGCGTAATAAAGACTACGGCCCATATCACGAGACCCGACCAAAACCCAGTTGGCCCCACGCAGAACGAAATCTGGCCGAGTAGATACCGCACCGCTCGTCGTCGTCTCGGACAACGCATGACACAACCTCGCCGCCGTCCCCTTCCTCCTCCCACCGCCCGAGCCCAAAACCAAAGCCACGCGACCTTAGCTTAAAATCCGACCCTTAATCCCAGATCCGACGGTCCAGATCCCTTCTCTCCGCATCGACCCGCCCAACCCCCACTTCCCGCCCTCTCCCCATGTCGCCGGCGGCGGCCGGCGCCGCCTCCTCCGGCGAGGCCCCGCCGCCGCGCCCGACGCGCGAGCTCTACACCATCCCGGCCTCGTCAAGTAAGCGCTCTCTCTCCGACTCCGGCTCACGCCCCTAGGGTTACGCGGGGCGGGAGCTTAGCCTAGCCGCCTCACCAATTGCGTGTCCTCTCCTCTCCCCGCAGGTTGGTTCCGCTGGGACGACATCCACGAGACGGAGCGGGAGGCTCTGCCGGACTTCTTCGGCGGCGCCGGCGGCAGCGGCTTCGGGACGGCGTCGCGGAACCCCCGGATCTACCGCGAGTACCGCGACTACATCATCAACAAGTACCGGGAGGACCCCGCCCGCCGCCTCACCTTCACCGAGGTCCGCAAGGCGCTCGTCGGCGACACCACGCTCCTCCGGAAGCTCTTTGGCTTCCTAGACTCCTCCGGCCTCATCAACTTCTCCGCCACCTCCTCCCGCCCCGCGGCGCAGCAGCCCGGGTTGGACGCCGTCTTAGAGGCGCCCGTGGGCTTGCAGGTGACGCCGCGACCGCCGGCGTCCTATTTCGCGGAGGAGGGAGGAGGGAGCGGGGAGACCGTCTTCCGCTTGCCTCAGCTGACCTCCTACAGCGACGTGTTCGGGGAGTGGACGCCTGGGAAGGGGCCTATATGTGGCTTCTGCGGCGAGGAGTGCCAGGTTGGGAAGGTGGAAACGTTGAAGGTACTATCAAAATTTGAGATTTTGTAGCATTATACCGTGTTCTGTCGTCAAGCCTTATTTGGTGAATTAAGTGCTCCACATGCTTAGTTTGTTCATGCTGAACCCGATTGTTCGCGACATTGATTGCCGACTTGTTGTCACACCAAAGCTTTACCGGTCCTTTAGTTAGTGGCTTCAGCTCCGACAGAAGGTTTCTCATCCACAACATCTCTTAGAATGAGACCAGCGGGGATGGAATCACTCAGCCTTTTGTTATAGGAGACGACCAGAAACTCGGTTGATATTCGCCCACGAGGGGTCGAACCCGGCCGGCCTGGAACGCAAGACAGCGACCCTACCACTGAGCTAGTGCTCAGTTCTCGTAACCAAAACTTCTCACTTGAACACACTAAGATTGGTAGACCGGGACACTATCGATTGCTTGTTGCTCCTCCCAAGATACAAAAGTTCCCTCCCACAAGAACACCCTTGCCATTGATCTCCTATCATCAAGGCAATTGGCCCAATCAGCATCACAATTGCCATCAACATCCAGGTTGTCATTTTTCGTGAACCATAGGCCCTTCCCCTGACTTCCCGCCAAATGCATCGGTATTTGATGAGATGCTTCCAGATTTCTACTCAACAGATTATGCGGGGAAGGTCAATAAATTACTCCAAGGGCATTAACAACCTTCCAAGGTTAGTATTTATACTCCACCCTCTCGAACTAGCCGATGGAAGGCTGAATCAGCGAAGATGCTGACTGACCGGTTCACTCCCAACCCAACGGGCAGAAAACTAGCAATTGAAGACCGGTGCAACCGACAACAGCACATCGGTCCTTCCAATTTGGAGGGCATGCTACACAGAGGGCCTGTTAAGCCCACCCGCAGACCGGTGCAACTCCAATGTTTAACCGACACTGAGGTCTGAGGTACTGGTACGACCGGTAATATACTGACCTCGACGGAGACCGACCTCAACAGATGAGGCACATCGGTTCAGCCTACTCCCCTCGACGGAGCCCTTTACATGCCTTCCTCGACCAACTTTAGTAATTTTGACACTCTAATTCGATGCCATTTGACATCAATTATATCTTCTGAATTCACTCAATGCGAGGAACAATTGCATTGTTTGAAGATGATGCTTGACTTTGCAGTGATAAGTTGACAAATTTCTCGAGCACCTTCTCAATTCCTTGATTCCCCCCACTTCTCAATGCAGCAGGCACACACAGCTGCCACTGAAGCTTTCGAACCTTGAGTCTCTGCACGTCCACCTCATGCTGCTGCCACCGCTAAGCCTTACCTGTATAGGCTGCAGCTTGCTACTGCTTTGTCAAGACTAACATCGCCACCAAGCCGCCCCCTGCAACACCTAGGGTTTGGGAGATGATTGTAGATCTGATACCATGAAAAGTTGTGTGGGGGAATTTTCTGATTTCTTCTCTAAATTGATGTACATACATGGGCCACTGGGCAAAACCACCCACACACTAACACATATATTACAGCCCAATTACTACACTGTTCAGCACTTTGTCTAGCACAGTGTCCTGCACATAAAATCTGCCGATTTAAGCTCTACCAGAACCAAACGCTGCATAATAGTGTTTTTCACTGGATATTTGCTGTCAAATGTTATTTATGGAATGCAGTGCTGTATTTATTTTTCTTAACGGAGGGTCGCGCTTAAATTGTCAGCTACAATTTGATCGAGTTGTGTATTTTATTATGCAGATGGCATCAATCTACGTCGAAAAGAAAGGAAACTATGTGCTATCTAACACTTCTGCATTTTCTTTTCAGGACGGTTTTAAAGTATGTTCAAAGTGTTGCAAAACCAATAGTGCTAGTAAGGAGGAAGCAAATAAATTCTCTGATGTTAAAAAGGAGATCTCTGATAACCATGCTTCTAGTGCATGGACAGATGCAGAGACACTACTCCTTTTAGAAGGTGTCCTAAAACATGGAGATGACTGGGATCTCATTGCCCAGCATGTCCGCACAAAGAATAAATCGGAATGCATCGCTAGGCTTATTCAGTTGCCTTTTGGTGAACATATGCTGGGCAGCATAAATGGTAAATCTGATAGTAGGTTCCAGATGAACCAAACAACTGATGGCAAAACGAACCACTGCATTGTGAAGGAGGCTTCAAGTCAGTCAACCGAAATGGTTGATGGCATGCAGATTGATGGAGAGGAAGATGGTGCTGATAAATTAGTTGAAGAAAATCCTTCAAAGCGTCGACGTTTATGTTCTGCAGTAGATGTCACCGGTTCATTAATGGAGCAGGTAATAAAGAAAATGGAACATATATAACTAATTTGTTAAGGTTGCAGATTTTTAGCAGATCACTGATATTTGCTAATACTACCTCAGTTAGCACTGCTGACCACGGCGGTGAGCCCAGATGTTGTCGCAGCAGCAGCTGCTGCGTCAATTAAAGCATTGGGTAATGAAAACCCCCAAGCAAAGAAAGCTTTTCATCTCAGCGAGAAAGAATACCAAGGCAAATCATTCTCTTCTAACCATGTCCAAGAGAGGTAAACATGTGCTGCAACTTGTTATTCTTTTCAGTGTTGGTTCAATTTGTTTATTCTAAGATGGCATTTTTGCAGTAATTGCAATGTTGGCGATCAGGAAGTGGAAATGCATGGACAAACTGTTTCGGGTAGGCCAATTTTTCTTCTCACATGTTGCGCTACTGTAAATATTTGATTCCTGGATACTAATCATAGGGAAGTTATTTCTATATCTGTTGACAAATGTTGATCTTGTCAAATTTATTTCTGATGCATGTTAGGATTAGATTTGTATAGACCACCCTGGCAAGTTAAGTATTGTAATCAACACGTACTGCCTGAAGTTTACCAACTTATTAATTTCGAGTTATTGCCAAATCTAAACATAAAATGTTAAAATGTCACATGCAGTGAAGGCTATCAAAGGGTTGGGTGCTTTCACTGTTTCACTGACTTGATGGTGCTTGCGTGACATGCCAAAGGATACACCCCTGGCATTATTTGTTTTTTTATGGAATGACATTGGTGAGAATGAATTTAGTCGTGCCACCTGTTTCATCACGCCTTTGAGTGGTCTCTTTTTTACATCACCTGGCATGCTCCCGTACCACCTGTATTGACTGATGTAACATTTTAGGTTGGATTTGGTTCACTAGATGAGGTTGTCCCCTAGTTTTTTAGTTTGGTGAATTATCTGAAAGCTGTAGGCACACTGAATAATAATGTTTGCATGCTTGCTTGTTCATCACTAGTAGTTTACCAGATTGGTGAACTGCAGGTTCTGGTTGGGATTTGCTGGCTGATATATTTCCATAACATAAACGAATGGAGCTTCCAGCCTTGTGGCCTGCACTAGTGTCATGTTTTGTTCATGACTGCGCTGCTCATCTCAAACTAATGGCCTGATTCTTGCCAGATAAGAAAATGGAAAAGAAGTTTATTTCTACCGCATATCAAGTGAGGGCAGCTGTTGGAACAGCTGTTGGTGTAGCTGCTGCCCGCGCTAAGATGCTTGTGGACCAGGAAGAGCGAGAGATGGAGCTTCTAATGGCTCCATAATTGAAACTCAGGTGAATTGTTGTTTCCTCTTTAGCTGCTTAAATATTCATGAGTTATTCTGGGTTTCTAGTTTTAGGTGAAAGTTAGATGCGATGCATTGTACATACTGTGACTGAATTACTTCAGTTCCACAAAACTCCATGCATTTGCTTAAATCACTGATTGACAGTTTGCTGTGTATCTTATGTTTGGCAGCTAAGGAAGATCCAGTACAAGATCAAACACTTTGAGGAGCTAGAGCTGATCATGGATCAGGAGTACAGCACGATACAACAAATAAAGGAATCCCTCATCAAGGAATGGCTAGAGGTCCTCAAGCGAGCATTTGAGGTCGGAGCACCGATCCAGAGGGATGAAGTGCTCACAAAGCTGTTCCTGAGCAATTCTACTCCATAGCCAACCTGACTGGAGTATTATCCCTCCTCGGTCCCCCCGCCCTCTGACTGTAGCTCCTGTAGGTAAAGCAGCATTCTGCATGCACAGGAGGGCGTGGCGCGTCTGTAAAGGTGCTAATTTGAGCACTGGAAAAGTGTTGTGCTTGAGGCTGCCACAACCCCCTTGTACCGTCGTGTGTAATTGTACAAGGCAGCAGCTTCGGTGTACCACCATCAATCTAGGTTAGATAATAGCAAGAGTTGCTGATAGTCAGTCTCCTGTAACTGTTGACGTTTACTTGACTTCATTCTTTGGGATGCACAGATGTTTGGTCAGTTTCGGGGTGTCTGTATTGTCGACCCCGTTTGTATTGTTTAGTTGGTTGCAGAAATAGTTGCTGTATCTGTAAGTTTCCAATGCAAGCTTGTACACATGAGTTGTGCAATTTGATTGCCGTGATAGTGTGAGATTTACTGGAAGAAATGACCATAGCAACTTTTCTTGGAGATGTTTGATTGAAAGCCAAAGTTTGTCATAGGTAATTCAGTCGAGTTCGACCAAGGTAAGCTCATGCTAAACTGCAAGGAAAATTTCTTATGCAAAGTTGTTTGTTGTGACGCCATATTTTTACACCATGACTTTTAAACACTGGCCCATCCATCGGTTATAGTATAATTCAGAGATTGCTTTTAAACCGTTCAAATTTCAAATGGATGGCCAACATGGCTAAAATTCATTCCTGAATTCCAAAACTGGACCGTCCCAAAAGCGGAAGCAGGACAACACGCAAAACCCTCGTTTCGCGGACCACCTCTCTTCTCCTCTCCGGCCTCCAGGCACGACCTAATGGCGAAAAAGAGCAAGGCCGCCGCCGCTTCCGGCTCGGGTGCGTCGAGCCCACAGGGCTCCGTCGAGGGCGGCGGGGAGAAGGAGGGCAGCTTCCTGCTGGGGCAGCCGACTTGGGAGGACGCCGGGGGCGGGCGGTGGCGGTGCGCGGAGACGGGGCACGAGCTGCCGGAGCGGGAGAAGGACTCCTACGCGCGGTCCCGCGCCTGCCGCCTCGCGCTCATCGACCACGGCGTCGCGCACAAGAAGCCGCCGCTCAACGCCTTCAAGCCCCACCCCGAGCACAAGTGCGTACTGCTCTTCTACTCTCTCTCTGTATTGCTGTTTGATGCGTGCCCAGCGTAGGTTGTCCCGAATTTTTAAGTATGGATTACTCATCCACGTCCTCGACGGTTTGATCGGCTTTCCGTTAGAGCTCGTTTAAAGAGGCATTCTAGGGTTCTAACAGCAACATTTGCTGCTTGTAATTGTGATATGCTTAATCCCTGTGCGGCTCTGTCGAATTTGAGTTGGGGTTTTGTGTTGTAGGTCGAAGCTCGTATGCAACATTACGGGGGACACCATAAACAAGTCGGAGGAGCACATCTGGAAGCATGTAAATGGGAAGAGGTTTCTGAATAAACTAGGTAAATTTTGCGCAGTACTATCTGTAGTGCCAGGTGCCACGACCGGCACATCATATGCTGTTGCTACTGAATTGAACAACTGTGCTGTTTTTTCGTATTTTTCTCTATTCGTTGAAGAACCATGATGAATTTCTCTACCTTATCATTCGTGGGAAAAATTGTACTACCTCCGATCCGTTTTAAATGTCGTGGGAAAAGAACTGGCTAGGTACAACTTGGTAATACTGCTCACGACATTTATTTTGGACCGGAGGGTGTATGTGATTCCCATGTGAACTCGTGGAAGCTTGTGTCCAACATTACTGAAGTCACCATATAGCTGTCTGTTCCTCATGGTGCATTCGTGTATACCCATGTGATTTATGTTTTTGGAGTATCACCAAAATTAACTATAGAAAAATGGTAGCTAGCACTTTTCTCGAAACAATTATCTATGGATTAATTGTGGATGGTTATGTACATTGATTCGGAATCGCAGTGTCTTTCATCTGTCTTCTCTGTTCTCGAAATGGTTGGGAAGATGTCTCGTTATTTAAATCTATTTCAATAAATCTTGTAGGAACTCTCATCTCCCACGTAACTAACTACTTTTAAGCCCTACATCTAACGCCTATCCTATCGTGACAGAAAAACTAGAAGAAAAGTTAGCATCAGGTGAGACAGCTGAAGTACAAGGTGACCAATCAAATGAAGTCGCGAAGAAATCCAAGTCTCGCAGGAAGAAGGACAAGAAGAAAGCTGCTGTTGTCGACCCTTCATTGCCACGAGAACCTGAACCAGAAATCGATGATTCAGATGATCCGGAATTTTGGGAGCCTCCTGTTGGAAATCGTTGGGATGATGATGATGGGAAAGACAGATGGGAGTCCTCTCCGGGGAAGGATGGTGACGGTGTAGCAGAGGATGAAAGTGCGTCTGGTAAGTGTTAATGTTTGTATCACGTGTAACTGCTTTCATTGAGCAAAGCTGTATGTTCATAACTATAGTTCACCAGCACATTTGATAGATCTTGTTGCTCCATCACATCACATAGTATTCGGTTCAAACTGTTGCTCTTAGATCTTCTCTTTAGGTAAACTAGAAGCTTATCACTTCATCTCTAGGAGTAATTTCTGAGAAGCATAATTTGTCCACAATGGTTCTGTTTTTGTAGTGAATGGACGGTACGATTGCACGCAGGTAATGTTTAAGTACAGGCAAGAGCCAGAGTATGGGTAGTGTAAGGATGGAAGTTGGGCTGACCCATAACCTATTGAGTCATCCTAGTTATCTTGATACATTGCTAATACAAGGGCAATATGCTCAAATTGAACTACTGATTTAGTGGGACATGAACTGACAATTCAGAGTTCTAAAACAACAACAATTAAGAGAAATATGTTATTGGGTCAGCTGATTTGCATTACTATATGTGGATAGTCTATTTTGTTTCACACTTGTTTTTCATGTCTAGCAAGTTCTTGATGGCAGCTTCGGCACCCTTTTATGTTTTTGTCAAATATACATCTCTGCAAGAAGCTTTAATATTATCATCAAATGTTATATTCGCCCAAAAGTATTTTGGCCAATTTTTTGTATTTCCTACTCTTGGGATTTTATGCTCTGTTACCACCATCCCATGATCCTCTTTGAATCTCCTTTGTTGATATACATTGGGCATACAAATAAGCACTTCCGTTTAAGTTATGTATGTAAGATCTCGTAGTTACATTGTGACCTGCTCAATACCATTGAGCTGCATTCCTACTGCACCTTTTTAATTAATAAACTAAAATAGTTGTTATGCACAAAAGAAATACCAGTATGAAATCTATGTGTCTGATTAGAAAAATGAATGTGATAGATGACGAGGAAGATGATGATATTGCTGAGAAAGATGATGAAGTGTCGGAGGAACTGGCTTCAAGGTATTCTCGAACATTTATTCCAATCAAACAATGCATGACACGTCAGCAGGCCTAATATTTCATTTCCTCTTGTAGCAGGACAAAGCGATTGTCAGTAGAGGCTGTTGGACCGAGTAGTTTTGCTACAAGGAAGAAAAAACCCCGAAAGGACCAGTAAAAGGCAATTCCCAGTCAAAGTTGGTGCCTGAGTCAAAATATTATGTTATTTACGCAAGAACTTGTTCTTCATCTGAAGGGACGAACTTTCATCATTTCTTTCTTCTTCCTGGGAGATTTGAGATGGGCTAATCAATGGCCAATTTTGTATTACTTGACCTGTATTTAGTTTGTTTTTCTCAGTGCTGTCATATTGGTGCTCGATGTGCTATCCGAGGCTAACATTATCGTGAGAGGGAACTGAACTATTCACTCTGTATTCTTTTTAATTTGATCTTCGTATGCTTGGTGTTTTCTAGGTAAACATAAGAGCATCTCCAACAGAGGCGCGATTTGGACCGCACGCTGAATAAACCGCCAATATAGCACGCGCGCGACCGAATCCGGTCCTCCAGCGGCAGCGAAATAACCCCGTGCGCGCGAAAAAGTGTCCCGCGCGCTGGACGAAGCGGTACATTTTGCATCATATTTGAGGCGTCCAGTCCAGCGCGCGGGACGAAAGGGGAAAAGCGCGTGAGCCACCAACCGCCGATCTGAAATCTCCCGCCGCTCGCCCCGCTGCGCCCCTCCCGCACCGCCGTCGGTGAATTTTCGGCGATGGACGGCCGCTCCGACATTCCCCCGACCCCTCCCTACAGCCGCGACCCCTCGGCCGCCGGCGCCGCCGCAAACCCTAGCGCGGGATTGACCACTTCCGCCACCGGCGCCGCACCAACTCCGTCCACCGGTCTCGCGCGCGGCCTCTTCGTGGCGCCACGGGCGAATTCCGTCGGCGTTCCTCAGCCGTCCACTGCGCAGCCGCGCAAATCCGTTGCCAAGCGACCGTTGGCGGCGGAGACGGCGGCGTAGGCGAAGGCGAAGAAGGTGGACGGTGCTCTGAAGCGCGCGAAGAAGGCAGCACCACCGTCAGCGCCGCAAGCTGCGCCTGTGCCCCCGCCCCTGCCACCCGAAGTGGCGGAATTCTCATCCTTTGTTGCGCCGGAGGCCGATGCGCACATGGTGTTCGATGGAATTCCCACAAGGTATAATTTTTTACTTCTTATTTGTTGTTCTTTGTTAACAAATATGTGTAGATGTATAGTTCGATTACTTATATATGTTCAACCTTATAGTACCAATGATGATGAATATTTGACAACTATGGGTGTTGGCTCTCATAGTTCTCATTGGTCTCAAACCAATGAAATACATGACATTGATCATGAATATGAAGACATGGATGAGGACGGTGAGGGTTTGGTGGATGCACCAAAAGGAAGGTCGGGCAACTACACCGTGCGAGAAGACGTTTTGCTATGCAATGCATGGTTGAATGTGTCTATGGATGCCACCGTTGCGACGGCCCAAACTATGAACATATATTGGGATATGATGATGTTATACTTTAACACACACAACAAGAGTGGAATTGACCGTAGCAATAGATCTCTTCGGTCCTGGTGGTCGTTGATAAACACCGATTGTCAAAAGTGGACGGCGGCAATGGCGGCGGTTGATTCCCTAAACCCAAGTGGCACAAATGAGAACGATAGGGTAAGTGACATTTCCTTGTGTGACAACTTCATTGCTCTCTACTATGTTCTATAATAACTTGTTCTCTTTTATGTGTAGCTCAATATTGCACAAAATTTGTTCCATGGAGAGGATAAGAAGACCAAGAAAGGCAAGGTGTAGAAAGGGAAAGCATTTGTTTTGAGTCATTGCTACGAGGTGTTGAAGGATGAAGAGAAATGGAAGAAGCGTGATCGTTTGGATGCGGTTAACTTTCCAAACATTGATGCGGTGTTGGTAGATGATGATGAGGGATCGAGCGACGGCGCCAACCCCAAGAGGAGCCCGACGGCAAACTCGGTTGCCTACTCCAATCCAAGAAGACCAACGGGAGATAAAGCCACAAAAGAGAGGAAAACCAAAGGATGAGATGATGACCTAAAGAAGCATATGGAAGAAATGGTGAAAGCAAGAAAGGAAGCGGCCGAGGAGAGGAAGTTGGCAAGGAACAAGGCCGAGGAGACCGAGGCTAGGAAGGTAGCGGCCGAGGAGAGGAGGATAGCGTTGGAGGAGAAGAAAATCGAAATGGATGAGCAAGCGAGGATCATGGAATATGAGAAGTACCTCTTCTTCATGGACACATCACACTTCGATGATAGGCAAAAGGAGTACCTCAACCTAGCCCGTGATCAAGTCTTGATGAAAAAGAGAGCGATGGGCATGGGAAGCATGGGAGGCTTTGGAGGTTTTGGAGGCATGATGGGAGGCATGGGAGGAGTTGGTGCTTCCATGGGGGGCATGGGAGGACTTGGTGCTTCCATGTGAGGCATGGGAGGCATGGGAGGCTATGGTGCTTCCATGGGAGGCATGGGCGCCATGAGTTTTGGGTCTCTCTTGGGAGGCGTTGGCGGCATGGGAGGGATGAGTGCACCGCCGGTTGGCATGGGAGCATATGGAGGCATGGGCGCCATGGGAGGGATGAGTGCACCTCCGGTTGGCATGGGAGCATATGGAGGCATGGGAGAGATGAGTGCACCGCCGGGTGCCATGGGAGAATCTATGGATGGAGGCAATGCTTCCGTTGTGCCTCCCGTGCCTTCGGATGGTGCATTTGGAGATAGTGGGAACACCGTTCGAGTTGAGGATGGGGAGGATGAGGCGCTTGAAGAGGATGGGGACGATGAATATGAAGAGGAGGAGGAGGAAAATGAAGAGAAAATTGATTCGGCATGATTGTTGATGTTTCATTTGTTTGTGTTGAACTATGTTGTCATGAACTTGTTTGTGCTTTTGTGAATTTGAACTATGCCATGAATTTGAACTATGCTATGTTGCTCAAGTCATGATTTTATTTATATTTTGTGTACGAAATCTTGCTCAAGTCATTGTATTTGTTTCATATTTGCCTACCGCCGGCTGGTCGTGCGCGCTGCATTCTGCCGCGTCTGGTGAAGCGCGACAGCGCCGCGCCAATTTATAGCGCGGCTGCTAAAGCGAAATATGTGTCCAGCGCGCGAAACGGCTATTTTGGCGCTGCAAAAAAATTATACCTGTTGGAGATGCTCTAAGAGTTCTGACCCAGAGTGCGCCCGTTTTGGATCCCGAGGTCCAGGAAGCCCCCTTTTTTTTTTTGAAAATTCGAAAACGCAAAAAATTCATTGCATTCTAGGCTGAGTTAAAATGACGAATGTGTACATGTGGGTGTGGTGAACATTGTACATTTTCAAAACTTGAAATTTGGTCAGATTTGTCATTTTTATGTAGCAGAAAATGCTAGAAAATTTGCATTGAGATTTTATACACTGCCACAGTGGTAGAGTTCAAAATTATCTACAGTAGGAAATTTTCCCAGATTTTTTCTAAACTTGCAAATGCTGATTTTAAAATTTTCAAAATAACGGGCTTCCTAGATCTCACGTGTTATACTCATGTTTTTGTACGCCGAATCTCGCCCTCGTTTAGTAAGGCCACATCTGTTAGTAGTATTGATATTAGTTCTGTTTTATTAGATTTGTTATCAACTAGGCCGATGTGTTATTACTTATTTAATCTGTTAGCTAGACCGAATAATTGTTAGAATATCTTCTAGAGTACGTAGATATGTTAGATCTTATTTATTTTTGTTAGATCTTGTCATCGTTTTAATTTTGACCTCAAGGATTTGAACATGTTATGTTATACTTGCGTAATAGAGAACAGGAAATTGATACTTTTGTCGGCAGGGTATCAATACTTGGTGTATGAAGTGTGAAATTAGTGAAATATAATTAAGATTTGCGAAGATGCATGTTCTTGACGTATGCATGAGTTGCAGCTGGTGCAAAATTTGCTTGCACGATCCCGCAAATACAAACGTGTGTGATGGTTCCCTAAACACATACTCCGTATGATTGATTACGAAAAAACATGTGCGGTAGATTTTTGCGCACACACGATTATACAAAACGTGTGCGAATGTACTCAAACACACACTAGTTCATTCGCACACGATTATAAGAATAGTTTTGTGTGCGATCTTGAAGATATCGAACATGATTTTTCTAACCGTGTGCGATTAATTGTCACTTCGTCCACCCAACAATAGCAACGGAACCACGTTAATGGTCGTCTGCAATTACCCGGTGTCCTGTTTTTCGAGCTGAGCCAAGACAAAGGCTCGAGTGGCATGCGTGCAAACGAACAAGCGGTAGGTTGAAGACGACGTACGTCCGCCGCCCTCTCTGGAGACTGGAGGGAGGAGAGAGGACAGAATGGCGCCGCGCGTGACGTGGTCGAGGGGTGTAAGCGGGACGCACCGCAGGAGACCGCGTACGCGCCGTATACGCCGCAATTTATACGTGGTACGCCGCGTACAAGCCACGTATAAGTCGCGTTATTTTGCGGCGCCGCGCGCGCCGTTTACGTCGCTCGGCCGCGCCGGCACTACGTCGCTCGCTAGCCTGGCCTGCAGTAGCTCGCTAGGACGGCCGAGCTCGGACGCTGAACCTGCAGTAGCTCGCTAGCCTGGCCTGTCGTCGCCGCCGTACATCTAGTTCCCAGGCCGTCCTCGTAGTCCTGCTGCCGGCCCCCACGAGCTCCCCCGCCAGATCCACGAGATCGCTTCCTTCGCTCACGAATCGACACTGGTTAGCTCGCCGGCCGCCGGACCCGAGCCGGAGGAGGAGCGCTCCAGTGGCGGAGCCGATGAAGAACTGGAGAAGAGAATCCCAGCGAGCCTCCGTTTGGTCGTGCGATATGCGGCGCGTCGCGGCAACCGCGAGCCAGACCGCATAGGCCGCTTTTTTCGCCCCCAATTTCGTGGATGTTCGCATCTGTAACTATATGGGCCCAAATTTGCGGCGCCGCAGGCGGCCCACTCCCACTTGCACCCTGGAATCCAGGCAGCAGGTCCCATGGACGGCGACGAGGCCGGCCGTTGAGCGCGCATGTGCTCGTCGTCGTCACATACCAACGCTTGTGTGGATCGTGTAGCGTGGAATAGGATCCACCCAAAACACATGCACGTTACGTGCTTCATTGTGTTCTAGACTCGTCGTGATTGTAACTACAAGTCGAGAGGAATGTTTTGCTACTCTTTCCTACAGTAGTATACTAACAACGATTGGTTAAATATAATGGACCATGCATGCAAACCAAAGGTAGCGTCTCCACCGCCGGTAGTCAAAGTCTCGAGCGCAGGTCCTCGTTTTTATGTTGCTGCTGCCTGGAAGAGACCGGCTGATGGCACATCCAGCTCGGCTGGACTAGGAGTTTTTGCAACATGGTCATCTCATCAAGGACGTAATGATGTTTTCATTTTTGCAGTAGCACCTAATACATCCTCTGTCCCTACCGCAGAGGCGCTGGCTCTTCTCTTGGCAACAGATTTGGCGGCAAAAATTCATATCATGAGTGCAGGTTTCTTCACCGACAACAGCAATGTAGCTGCGTCGGTTTCGGCGCCTACATCCAATCATCCGTCGGTTCTTTGGGAGATTAGACCTCTGGCTGCTCGGATCAAAAATCTTCTTCAACCTATTCAAGCTTCCGTGCACCACATCTCCAGGAATGCGAACATGATAGCTCATAATTGTGCTCATCAGGCGTTGCGATCTTCAGACTCGCGCCCTACTCGTTCATGCAGGAACCCAGCTCATAGCGGCATATGTTGTCCTGTTTTGCAATATTTTCAAAATATGAACATTCAGGACATTGTAATCATCTCTGTACTGTGCTTTTGAGCTAATGAAATTGGGCACGTATGTGCCCACCCCCTGTTCAAAAAAAAAAGTCTCGAGCTAGACGTATGCATCACCTGCTAAATTTAGGTGCCGGAGGCGTGTATAAATTTTCTTCTTGTACTCCCTCCGGTCATGAAAGGATTTTTCTAAATTTACATGTATCTACACACTAAAATATGTCTAGATAAATTAGACAAAGTTGAGATATCATTTTATGGACGGAGGGAGTACAAAAAGGACCCTTGGCCCGAAGCTTCACCCGTAGCGGTGGGAAACTTTTACAAAGAGGAGCCCAACAAAAAATCAAATTGCAACATAGTCCTCAAAGTTAGCAAAAAAGACCTCGCCATAATTTAGAAAAAGTGATCCGGTTCTTCTTCATCCGTGTCGACACAGGGCCTCGAAGCCACAGCTGCCAATCGCAGGCATCTATACAGGGCCCCGAAGCCACGACCGCCAATCCCAGCACCGGGGACAAACCACCTGGTGTGACGCCGGCGATGAACACCACGTTGAAGCCAAAGATCCTCCCAACAAGAGGATGAGAACCCATCGGAGCAGTAGACTCCGAGGGGTAGAGTCCCCCCCCCCCCTCTGCCAAGGATAGCGATGACACACCTCGCCGCCGCTTGGTAATATCCACAAAGGAAGCTTGACGTAACTACTCGTGGTGGTGAAGATCAGACCACCTCATGACGCTCGTCGCCACGGCGATGAGATCGAGAGCAGGTGTCGGGATCCGAGGTTCCGCACAAACAGCCCCTAGATATGAGGGCTCTTCGAGCTTACTGGGTAAGCCGGCAAACCACCCCGACCTCCTTAGGTAAAACTCCCACCAACGGAGCTCGACAAACAACAAGTTCACCCCTCTCCAACATCAGCTCAGATGCGTTGGAGAAAAGCTTGAGACATATGCCTTATTGTCGGAGGTCCCCGACTCCCTCACTCGCAACAATTCTAGCCACCGGAGCATCGCAACAAAGCATAACATGGTCAGGATGCCCTACATTTGGCTAGCGAGATCTGGCACTCTACGCCCGAATGTCATCAATAAGACAACACTCTAACCTAGCATATACACTACATGAACTGACACCTCCCCTCAGCCTTGGTTTGGCCCGGGGTGCTGGAGAGAGCTAACTTGAAAATAGAAAGGCGAGAAATGAGAGCGTGGTCGCGTGTATAAGTTTTTGCACCGTCCTTATCCTATAAGTAAGATCAATGGTCTCAATAGAGGGAAGTTTTGGAATGTGAGCACGCCTAGGCTCAACTCACCGAACAATGGGAAGAGAGGAGGGTGGGTCTATGGGAAAAAAAGTGCACCCGCTCCATCTTCAAATAAGTGGACGTTTAGCATTTGACATTTATCCACAAAAGAGTGTGTTTCTATCTTTTCAATGCACTTTAATATAGATAAATGATTTTCACACGAGCACGTGATATCCTTATTTTCTACGTGCACTTAGCTCAATGGAGATGGGGGAATGAAAGAGAAGAGAGATGGCGGCTTGCATCTTTCTGATTCATTTTGTCCACTCCATAGTACGTCTTAAAATTTCTGCATGTCCACCTATTTGAGGACGGAAGAAGTATCTTTTGTTGTTAGAGCATAAAAATATTGTATTTTTAAGTTTCAAAAAGTAAACGAATCACGCACGTAAAATAATGGCTGCAGGTATATAGTGTGAAATTTAAAACTTAAATACTGTCATTTTATGATATGTAAAAATCATAAACGCAAGCTGTATACTAAGTTACAAAATTTGTAACTTAACCTATGAAACTAAGTTTGTATGGATCTTGAAGCAAAACTTAATGGAGACGATGGTTTTCGTACGAGCACATGGCCTAAGCGGTGACTGGTGAGCAACCTAAACAAAACAGTTTTCGTTGTCTCCGTTTCGCCAGCAGCATGAGAGGGTTCTTCCTGTACACCGTCAGCCCGTTCTCCTCCTCGGCGTCCACCGTCTCGCCAAGCGGCGCGTGCCAGTCAAACGAGAAGAGCAAGTTGGCAAGCACCAGCTCCACCATGGCAGTCTCAAAAAAAAAAAAAAAAAAAGCTCCACCATGGCTGTCGCGAAGTGTACGCCGGGACAGCTCCTCCGCCCGATCCCGAACGGCACGAGCGCGAAGCTGTCGTCGACCCACGGCCTGAAGTCCTTGCCGGCGTCGACCTCGCTGTGCCGCTCGGGCACGAACCGCGCCGCGTCGGGATCCCATGCGCCGGTGTGCGCGCCAATGGCCTTCGCGTTCACGAGCACCCGCGTCCCGGCCGGTATCTCGCTGCCCTGCACCGTGCACGGCTCGGTGGTCTCCCGTGGCACCAGGAGCGGCACCGGCGGGTGAAGCCTCATGGACTCCTTGATGACCAGCTTCAGGTAGCCGAGGTGGGGGAGGTCGGGTTCCCGGACCATGCCGTTGCCGTCGCAGACGACGCTGCGCACCTCGTTCTGCGCCTTGGCGAGGACGTCCGGGTGATTGACCAGCTCTGTCATCGTCCATTCCACCGCCGCCGCGGACGTGTCCGTCCCGGCAATGAACATGTCCGTCAGGATGCCTTTGATCTGGTCGCGACTTCCGAAGGTGCTCCCGTGCGCCGGGTCGCCGTGCAGGCGGAGGAGCACGTCAACCAGGTCCTCGTCGTCGTCGGTGGACGTGCGCTTGTCTAGGTGGCTGTCAATGACGCTCTCGTAGAACGCGTCGAGCTGATGGAAGTTCCGCTCCAGGCGTCCCCGCAGGCCACGGAGCGCGTCCAACCACCCGAGCCACGGCACGTAGTCGGCGACCCAGAAGGCCCCAAGCAGGCTCTGCGTCTCCTTGAGGACAGCGCTCGTCTCCATGGCGCCTTCACCGCGGCCGTCGCCGCCGAAGGCGACACGCCGCACGATCCTGTTGCTCGTAGTGACGAGCAGTTCGCTCAGGTTCACCGGCGCGCCGGCTCCGGACGCGTCCGCCACGGCGGCGACGAGAGCGGCGGCCTCGCCCTCCCTGGCGTGGCGGAACCCGCGCACCCGCGGGGCGCCGAGGAGCTCGGACAGGCACGCGCGGCGCGCGGCGCGCCAGAACGCGCCGTCGGGTGGCGCGAAGGAGATGTTCTGCAGGCCGTAGGAGAACCGGGTCGCGGCGTAGAGCACCGGCCTGCCGGACAGTGCGCGGTCGTTGTGCTGGAACACAGCGCGCGCCGCGTCCGGGGAGGAGACGACGAGCGTCGGAACGGAGCCGAGGCGGAGCAGCATGAGCGGCGCCGCGTGCCTGGCGGCGAGCTCAGCGAGGGAGTCCTGCGGGAGCGCTCCGAGCTGGTGGAGGTTGCCGATGAGGGGCAGGCCCCTCGGACGCGGGAGGGAAGGCGAGGCCGAGGCGGCGGTGCCGCGTTTCTCGGCGGGTGCAGCGAGGAGCTTCTTCAGGAGGAGAAGGGTGGCGAGGACGACGAGGAGCCATGCGAAGAGCTCGGGAGCTTGGAGCAACGCCATGGATGGACAATTGTTCTCGACTTCTCGTGGACTCGTGAGCTTCCGGCTTGAGACAACTTAAGTTTTGGGGCCTGTTTGGTTTGTGCCCGCTCCTGCCCTGCCAAATCAGGAGCATGCCAAAATTTTGGCGTGGGATTTGCGGGGCTGTTTGGATTGTGGCCAGCAGCTGCCTTCCCAAAATATTGGCGTTGACTGGTGATGGGGGAAGCTGTTTGGATCGAAGCCCAACAACTGCAGCCACGCCAAAATTTTGGTAACTACCTGCAAATTCACGCCCATGCGCAGGCAAAGCAGGGGCTGGCAAATCCCACGCCAAAATTTTGGCATGCTCCTGATTTGGCAGGGCAGGAGCGGGCACAAACCAAACAGGCCTGCCAGCCCCTGCTTTGCCTGTGCGTGGGCGTGAATTTGCAGGTAGTTACCAAAATTTTGGCGTGGCTGCAGTTGTTGGGCTTCGATCCAAACAGCTTCCCCCATCACCAGTCAACGCCAATATTTTGGGAAGGCAGCTGCTGCCACAATCCAAACAGCCCCTTGACCTCCGTGGTTTGTCTAAGGCGGCTAACTATATATAGACAAGTAGAGGAATACCTTTGTGATTTGACAACTTGGTTTTCTCGCCGTTGACGGCTGGATGACACTTGACAGGAATGCAGGTACGCATATTTTGTGTTAGATTTTGCGGCATGCAGGTAGGCATTACGTATGTAGAACTCGACTTTATTGATGAAAAATCTTGACTTATTGTTTGGCGTGGTCCTATAGCTTAGGCTTAGGAGCATGACAAGTCGGTAGCACCACAAAAGATCATGTTCCCATTAGAAAATGTGCAACTAGAGTCTGGACGTTGTTATGTACCCCTAGTACTTTTCTTCCGTTCCGAAATGTAAGCAGATTTAGCATTTGTGTAAGTCAAACATTTTTCAGTTTGATTATGTTTACTGAAAAAGGTGCTAACATTTACAATACATGTCATTTGATCCATCATCAGATATACTTTTCATACTGTATACTAGGTTTTTACTTATGCAGAGAGCATATCTATCATTAACTTATCAGGCAAAACATGCCAAATAATATAAAAGGGACTAGAACTTAAGAGAGAAGGTACATTTCTGGAGCCTACCAGTCAGTGACTAACTAGGCTTCTTATTTATGAATAAACAAAGAAAAATTTCCTTTCTTCATTAAGACCTAGCAGGCTTAGCATTTTGATGACATGAAAAGAGAAGCAAAGGAAAGAGCTACTGTCGAGGTTTTACATAGAGTTTGCAGTTCGAAGAAAAGGAAAATAGGACGAGACATGTTAAGTACAGAGAAAAAAAATTGAAAACTGTGCTGCTCCCTGGTTGCGCAACACAGCTTCTGTACATGTTAAGTAAAATGCATGAGGCTGATTCCCCGTTTGAAATTCATGCACAACAATGTGCAGCCTGTGCTCTGTACACAATCACACAGTTCGCAGAACGAACTCTGGTAGGCTAGCATTTTCTTCTAACTGTAAGTGGCATTATTGTACTTACAGACTAAATACAGATTACATGCATAAAGGTTCTCTGTTCCGTCAAATGGCTCAGATGTGCCTGGTGCCCTGGTGTATATTCTATCTACAAGGAAACCCTCAAAGACAGAGAGACTCGGAGAGTTGGTACTCACCAGTAATCATTGCAGGAGCAGAAACCATCTTTGAAATGATGAAACCTATTCCTGTCTCGAACAACAATCTCCCTGTTATACACCTTCGAGATCAACTTCGACGCAGAGTGGCAGTCCACGCACACTCTCAGATTCTTTGACAGCCGAATTGTTGCACCAGGACGGGACTTTATAAGGCCAAACGCAATGGCCAGCTTCTCACTGTGATGTGAGACGGATACTTGCTTCTCATATTCATCAGCATCTAGCCTTGCATCAGCTGTATTGGGGATGTACCCAGCCATCTTGATATTTTCAATCATCTCATCAACTTTCTCATATATCTCCCTCAACTGGGGGTGGTCACAGTCTTCAGCAAAGAACTCGAAGATCGTCCCATCCAGCTCAATGAGACTGCACCCTGGAATTTTCTCAACCCCTCTCTCCTTCATTTCATTCCGAATCATAGCCGCATCCTTCCATTGTCCCACTGATGCATAGGTGTTCGATAGAAGCACATAGTTACCACTGTGATAGGGGTCCAGTGGGATAATGTGCTTCAGTGCTTCTTCCCCGATTTCAACATTTTTGTGAACTGTGCAGGCAGAAAGTAGTGCCCTCCAGACAACTGCATTAGGCTCAATTGGCATATTCCTGATAAACTGATATGCCTCATCGATCAAACCAGCCCGTCCCAATAGATCAACCATACAGCCGTAGTGCTCAATCCTTGGAGGGATGCCATAATCCTGGGTCATGCTATCAAAATACCGGCGGCCCTCCTCAACTAAGCAGCTGTGGCTGCAAGCCAATAGAACGCCAATGAAGGTGACATCTGTTGGCTCAATATCGACTTCACGCATGGATGAGAAAACCTCGAGCGCTTCTCTGCCTCTTCCGTTGCTTGCCATGCCCTTTATCAAAGCTGTCCATGTCCAAGAGTTCCTCAAAGGCATCAACTCAAATGCCTTGACTGCATCTTCGATGCATCCACACTTAGCATAGAAATCCACCAGTGCTGTGCCAAGAGTTACTGTAAGGGACAACCCCTTCCTCCTTATGTATGAATGCACCCACTTACCTGTCTCAAGTGCACCGAGGACAGCACAAGCAGAGAGCACACTGACCAGGGTTACATCATTCGGGTTCACATTGGTAGCCTGCATCTTATTGAAGATAGTAAGTGCCTCTTGACACAGGTCAGCCTGAGTGTACCCAGAGATCATCGCACTCCAAGCAACCACATCCCGTGAGTGCATCCTGTCGAACAACCTTCGGGCCTTGTCAAGTTCTCCACACTTTGCAAACATGTCAACCAGTGCAGTCGCCAAGTTCCTGTTCCTCACCATCCCCTTCTCCTCTGCATACACTCCAATCCACCCACCAAGCTTGGCATCTCCTATTCTTCCGCATGCTGTGGCGACACTCACCAATGTGACTTCATCAAATGGCGCCTGAACCTCAAGCATACCTTAAACATCTCCAGTACCTCCTTCCAATCTCCATTCTTGAAGTAGCCCGCGATCATCGCATTCCATGTAACAACACCCTTCTCCTCCACTGACTCGAACAGCGCCTGTGCCGCGACGACATCCCCACAGCTTGCATACATATGTATCAGGCTGTTCAGCACGAACCGATCGACCATGAACCCACGCTTGACAGCATACGCCTGGATGCTGCACCCTGAAGCCAGAGCATACATCCTGGCGCAAGACTTTACGGTGTTGGCGATGGTGTGCTGGTCGGGGCAGACGTCGGCCGCGTCGAGCATTTCGACGAACAGGTTGAGGGCATCCTCCGGGTGGCCCGCGCGGTAGAATGCGCGGATGAGGATGTTGTACGACGGCGCGGAGAGGGGCGGGTGGGGCCGAGGCGGAACAGGCGGACCGCGTAGGAGAGGTGGGCCGGGGAGTGGCCGGCGAGGGGAGCGCGGTGGCCTCGAGGAAGGAGTGGAAGGATTCGGCGACGTGGTGAGCGCACCGGACTTGAGCAGGCCGCGTGCAGCTGAGGCACGTCGCGAAGCTCTGCCTGGCGCCGTGTACTACGCGCCGGCGCCGGCGCGGCAGGTAGAGCCGCCGACGGGAGGACGGCGGTGGCCATTCGAGGTCGCTTGAGCTTAACCGCTTAAGCGCACCAACCAACTGCCACTTGACTTTCTTTGCTTATCCAAGCTGCAACAGATCTGTGCCACTGACCGTGGTCCCAACACATCGTGGCCCACATGTCATGCGCACATCCCGTCCGTTTAAACTCCAGATCCCCCTCTCTGATCTCCACTCCCAGTCCCAGTAATTTACCATGGCTTCTTCCTCCCCCACTCGCTTCTCCTCGGTCTCCTCGTCGTCCTCCTGGCGTCGGCGCGCGCCGTCTCGGTCTCGCTCCCGGTGCTCCGCTCTCGACGGCGTCGCGGTGGGTGGTGGGCGCGGACGGGCGGCGCGTGAAGCTGGCCTGCGCGAACTGGGCGTCGCACCTGGAGCCCGTGCGGCGGAGGGCCTGTCCCGGCGCGGCGTGGGGGACATCGCGGCGCGCGTCGCGGCGATGGGGTTCAACTGCGTCAGGCTCACCTGGCCGACCTACCTCGCCACCAACGCCACGCTCTCGTCGCTGCCGCTGCGGTGGTCGCTGGAGCTCCTCGGCCTGCGGGAGTCCGCCGCCGGCGTGCGGGTCAACAATCCCGACCTCCTCGACCTGCCCCTCATCGATGTGTTCCGGGTAGGTGGCTTTTCGAACACTTTGAATAACAGAGATTTATCCCTGAAAGGCAAGATTGCGTTCGTCTTATCGGTGCTCTTGTGTCCATTTGGCAGTGGCAGTATTAACCAAACCATATTAATTTGCCCATTGATTTATCTTTGAAAGAGCAAAGTAATAATAAAATATAAATACTTTGAAATGGATGCTTACATATAGGAACATCTTACAACCTCCATAAAGTGGGAAGTATTTGCTAGCTTTGGGAATTGGAAGGTTCAATGATGCCAAATTTTACAGTATCTTGAAACTCTGTATTGCTGCTAAAGTGCTATATTATTAGTGAGCTCGATGACGCATACATTAGTAGTGAACTCGACAATACTGTATGCAAATAATATAACAGAATTAAAAATCTTATCCGTGTTGAACTGTCAATGTTGTATTTCATAATAAATAATCACTCTGATGGATAAGAGAAGAAAGTTTATGTCATGATACGTTTAAAGCAGTTCATAACGTTTTGGTTAGCTAAAGTTAGTTGCTTCTGATGTCCAAATTTTCATATTAGAGGAACTTTAAATGAAAATAATGAAATAATTCATCACTGCAAAGGCTCATCAGTCACCTTCTTTCTTTTATTAATTACAACCATCGACTGCAAGCTGAAGGATAAATCTTAATAAAAAAACCGATCAATTTTGCTATATCAGGAAATGCACCGCTAGTTGGTCTTTCTCTTTATTCATACCTGTTTAGTTTGGACAGAGGTACACCTACTAGTTACCAAATTGATGGTCCAATAGGTGCCTTGCAAGTCACAGTGCTCTACCGAGAACAAATCTTGCTTTGTTGGATAATGTATGATGGGGATACATGTCAACTGGTAGATTAGGTGAGATGGTACCTTTTCCTTATCAGATCTAGTCAGCGGTTAGTCTCTCGAAAAGGTACCTAGTTAGTTGACCTGGTGATATACAAAATAAATTGTCATATACTTACTGAATCTGTATGTTTACCTTGTGAAATGGACCCAATACCAGGATAAACATGAAGTAGAACTAAAGAATTATTTTGCAACCAAGGGATAAATGAATTATGATAATCCTTCTGACATGGGCCAAATTTAATAGGAAGTGGTGTCAGCTTTGGCCAACAACAGTATCATGGTCATACTTGATAACCAAATGACCACTCCAGGATGGTGCTGCAGCAGATCCGACGGTAACACCTTCTTTGGAGACAAATACTTCGACCCTGAAGAATGGTTGAAGGGCCTCAGTGCAATGGCAACAATGTTTAGGAACACAAAAAATGTTGTGGGCATGAGCTTGCGGAATGAGCTCCGTGGCCCCTATCAAAATGTTAGCTTGTGGTACAGGTATGTTACTGGGAAAATTTCTTTTTATTGCTCATGAGTCATGATTTCCAAAAGGCTTCTCTATGTAATTGATGGTTGGAAACTTTTATTCCCATCTTAGGTATATGCAACAGGGTGCTGAAGCTGTGCATGCAGCAAACCCTAATGTCCTCGTTATTTTTTCGGGCCTGGATTTTGACAAGAGTCTCTCCTTTTTGTCCTCGAAGCAAGTTGAGCTGTCATTTACTGGAAAGTTAGTGTTTGAGCAGCATTGGTATGGTTTCTCAGATGGTACTGACTGGGAAAATTGGAACCAAAATGATGCTTGTGGAGAGTCTGTCCACTCCATAAGAACTAAAGGACTGTTCCTACTTCAGCAAGGCTGGCCTTTGTTTTTCTCTGAGATTGGATTTGACATGTCAGGCACACATACTGCTGACAATCGTTATCTTACGTGCTTCTTAAGTGTAGCAGCTGAAATGGATTTGGACTGGGCAGTTTGGGCTCTGCAAGGGAGTTACTACATCAGAGAGGGTATTCTAGCTTACGATGAAACATATGGATTGCTATCATGGGATTGGTGTACAGCAAGAAACCCCAGCTTCATTAAAAGGATCAATTCTCTGCAGTCACCATTTCAAGGTTTGCACTTTACCTATCTCAGTACTCTTACCAAGCGACATTGTATGACAAAGATCATACAGTGATATCTGTTTTACATTTTATAAATCCTTCTTTTGCTCAACCAACACATAATCCTTTTTTCCGCGAATACATAAGCCTTTCATTCTTTGGATTGGGTAATGGCTCAGCAGAATAACATTCTAGCTGTTAAATTGTTTCCCAAAATTTGATTGCGGCAATATCAATCTGTGATTATTTACCACTATGCATGCATTGATTTAACCATTGAAAATATTTGTAAATGTAACTTCTTAGAAAGCACTAACAAAACTTATCGACGATTTGATATGCAAGAAATTAAGAAAAATGAACTCCATGCACTGACTTTTGTCAACCAAAATGTGCTACTTTGATAGTAACAGTATGTACTGAATTTCTTTAAGTTACATATAATAACGGATATTTATTTATACTCCAGGTCCTGGTCTACCGAATAGTAAAAAACCGTACAATGTTATATTTCATCTTCTAACCGGGCTCTGTGTGCTGGTGAAATCTGGTAATTCACTTAAACTGGGTCCATGTGACGAATCAAACGCTTGGAACTACACCTCAACATCTGAGCTAGTATTGAAGCGCACTGGACAATGCCTTGAGGCCAAGTCTGTGGGTGATATTCCAAAGCTTGGTGCAGGTTGCAGCAAATCCTGTTCAAAGTGGCAGCTAATATCGAATTCAAGCATGCATGTTTCGACTGAACTGACTAAAAACGGGACCAGAGTGTGCTTGGACGCCGGACCTGACGGTGCCATCACAACAAACCAGTGCAAGTGCCTAAGCGGTGATCCATCTTGCAATCCTGAGAGTCAATGGTTCAAAGTCATATTGAGTAGTAGAGGCATACCAGGTGAGGCCGCCTCCATTCTGCAGCTGCCGTCGCTTGGACCCTTGCCTGCAACATCAAGTTCATCATGGTAGCAATTTGAAAACAGGACGCTTGGATCTAGTCAAGGTACAATTTGTAAACCGCATCTAGCCAAGTACGGAAGGTGTTCAAGCCGATTGGATGTGGACGACAGTGATCTTACAATCTGGGTAATTGTATGCAAGATGTCCGCAATTTCACTTACTCAAGTGTCTATACTGTATTACCATTGAAAACTCAGTGTATGTTCCTTGAGTTGAAGATAAACCACAGATAATAAATGGAATCTCTTTATAGAATGTACTCTTGTACTGCGTGTGCTCTGGCCATTGTTCTCTGGGTAAGTACATCATCATCTTATGGTTGAAATATTGTCAAAGTAAGGCCACGCTCCAAAATGTGTTGGACACAGAATTTGTTGACCAATTATTACTGTATAACAAGTAATCGGTCCATCCGAATTCTGGTAGTTAATTAAAGTAGCGCGTTTGCTTCTTCCTCCACGCTTTGTTCTCCTTTGGCTAGGGTTTTCAGAGCTTTGGGTTTTCTTCGTTTGGAGCAAATTTTAGGATGGGAGTTCACATTAATTTTGCATTCACCGATGCAAAGAGACACCGACCTTCCCGTTCTCAGTACACGCAACGTTCTTTTCCTCTGATTTACTTTTACACATTACCGGGTTGCCTCATTTTGCATTTGTTCAGCTGGAGGACGCAATCCTCATTCAGCTGTTAAGGTTCGGGTCAGCAATTTCTTTCTCGAGTAAACTGGTCGGCAAATTCTTAATTGGCACTACCAGTGGAATAACAACGTTCTTATATTGAAAGCAAACCCAAACTGTCACGGCCTCGAACTTAATTGGATCACTAACGCGAGCGTGAAGATTTGGGCGAGCTCAATAGAAAACGAAGTAAACATAACCAGGAGTAGTACAAAGCACGATTTGTGCTGTTAATTGCAAGCGAGTACAGTACGGTTTTCCTCAGGAGTGCATTTGGGTTACTGAGTAATTCAACACGTGCAATGCACGTTTTGCAAACATGTATGTTACGCCAAATATGCATTGTTCAGATATCCACTCAAGGACACATGCACGAGACAATGTGAGCTATTACCTCTGCTCACTAATATACACGTTTTGGTGTATAACCTCTGTTACTAAGATAAACGTTTTGGTGTCCAAAACATTTATATTAGACACCAAAACGTTTATATTAGTAAAGAGGTTAGCTAGCCACCAAAACGTGTATATTAGTGAACAGAGGTACTACTAGGTGTGAAGCGGGGAAATAGAACTGTTTGATTAATTATCTATCTTTTAGTAACCAAGAACGGATCTCACAAAATAGAACTGGATAGATGTAGATGTTCAACGTAGGGATGCGAAAGCGGGACCCGTTTGTCCCACTTTTTATGCATTTTGTGCATAGCTAGTACAAACTTATGGTCCAAAATTTTGTACAGCTATGCACAAAATGCATAAAAAGTTGGACAAACGGGTCCCGTTTGTGCATCCTTAGTTCAACGTGAGAACTAAGGAACATCACTTGACACAACTATCAATATTTTTAAATATTGGAGGCAAACCTTTAGTTCTAATAAGATTCATAAGTTCTAGCACATAGGTAACGAGATCAAATCATGAAAATCAAATCAATTTCTAGGTGTTAGTACAAGTTGACTAGATTTTTACAAACTACAAGCAAGAAAAAAAAACATTGGAATTTATCTGCATACCAGTCGACTGGAATTTTTTTACACAACAGAGGCAAGAAACCAAGAAAAAAAATCAGTAACATCAAAGCATTAACCTATTATAAAAATCAAACTTCCATTGAGTAAAATAAAAAAACCATAAAGAAATTGAAAAGGTTTATGAAAACCTCTTCAGTTACACAAAAAGTCATTTGACATACAAAAACAGAAGTTGCATATTTTGAAAATATGCAACTAATATTTAGTTAAAGTGCAACTAACCAAATATCTTTTTAACCTACAATAAACTATCAAAACATAACCACTGTTACTAGAAAAGTTGCACATCACAAAAACACATGTTGTACATTTTAAAATGTGCAGATATTATATGTTCAAAGTGCAACCGTCCAAAAGTTAACCCAATATAAGTTATCAAAACATATTTAATACTAAAAATTATTTTGCACATTACACATACATTTTACAAATGTGCAATTGGGGTATGTCTAAAGTACAACAAAAGGAACAGAAAAAAATATTGCTGCACATTTCCAATAATGTAATTATTGTAGATAATAGTGCAACCACAGAGGAAAAAGAAACAGTTGTTTATCCAAAAAAAATCAATTAATTGTAAGACAAAAATCGGTTGATTGAAAAATTAACAGTGGACAGACGACGAAGAAAATTTCAGTTATCTCTAGCAAATCTGTGGTATTCATATCAAGCTAATACAGAAAATAAAACTTGTGTTATAAACATAGTCATAAGTTGTAGCAAGTGGGTCACGAAATAAAATCGTGAAACCGAATCAGTTTGTAGTAGTGATTAGTTCGATTTTTTCAATAATGGGTAACTTTATCATTGCATCAAGCTGATACAGAACCGAATCAATGTTAGTAACTAGGTTGATTTTTTCGATAATGGGTAATGTTACAGAAAAACCCGTGTCTCCAACAACCGTGAATTATCAGATTGAACCCACGGGTGGTATGATCTACTACTACTTTGTACGTTTTTCTATTTGATACAGGTAAAGTGCAGCCAACGGAAAGAACAAAAATTAACTCGAGAGGTTAGGTGCCATTTGCGTCCAACCCTCTACCGACCTCCCATATTTCCTTCTTTCTTTCTTCTTTGTTTACACCCGAGCTGTGAATTAGGAGCAGTACAGCACGAATATCGTTGCGATGCGTCCTCCTTCCTTGGCGTATAAAATAGTTGTTGCGTTCTTCTTGAAACTTCAGCAAAGGCTACCTCGTCACCTTCATTCACACATGTCAGCCGCGCCATGTTGATCCCTTGAAGCTTCGCCCATCCCCCATGACAAAGCAACCTTGCACGTAGCCACGTACGTACCTGCCCTCCATATATCCGCTCGGCCTCAACAACTGCAGGTGAACATCGCCGTGAGGTCGAGAGGAGGATGAGGCGTTCATCTCTCCTCGCGGCGTGGCTGGCTCTCGGCTTGGCCTGCCATTGCGCGCTGTACCATGCTCCGGTGTCGGCCGCGACGACGCTATCGACGGCGTCGCGGTGGATCGTGGACGAGGCCGGGAACCGGGTGAAGCTGACGTGCGTGAACTGGCCGTCGCACCTGGAGCCGATGCTGGCGGAGGGCCTGAACAAGCGGCCCGTGGGCGCCATCGCGGCCGACGTCGCCGCCATGGGGTTCAACTGCGTCGGCTCACCTGGCCGACCTTCATGGTGACCAACGCCTCCTACTCGTCCCTCACCGTCGCGCAGTCGTTCGAGAGGCTCAACCTCACCGACTCGCTCGCCGGCATCAGGGCGAACAACCCCGACGTCGTCGACCTCAAGCTCATCGACGCGTTCAAGGCAATCTCTTTAGCTCTTGATAATGTCGATTTTCAGTACTTGTGTGATTGCGTTGGTGCTAATGTGGTGTGTTCATTGCATGGCCTGCAGTCGGTGGTGCGCAGCCTTGGCGACAACAACGTGATGGTGATACTGGACAACCACGTGAGCAGGCCGGGGTGGTGCTGCGGGCAAACCGACGGCAACGGGTTCTTCGGCGACGGCAGCTTCGAGCCGGACGTCTGGGTGGACGGCCTCACCAGGATGGCCACCATGTTCGCCGGCGTCTCCAACGTCGTCGGCATGAGCCTCAGGAACGAGCTCAGAGGCCCCAGGCAGAACTCCAAGGACTGGTACAAGTAAGTATAGTAACTAGTTTGTCCTCAAATCCTGATTCGTCTTAATGTGTCAGACAATCTTAACGATCCTCGTTATAACTCCAGTTTAAGTCTCTGGCAATGCGCGTCGAGGTACCAACGGCATTGACATTTTTGTTCATCTGCCATGTCCTGGATCAGTAAATGAGCCTGAGCAACCTAGTACAGTAGTGGTTGGCCGCTTAAGATAAACTTTACATCTCTGCACCAACTCCTGCGCAGCATGTGAGGGACAGTAATGGCCTCCGCCCACTAGACAGCATCCGTCTTTCAGTGCACCACCACTAGTCCTTCGTCTGCTCCGGCGACAATGAATAGCTTTCAAAGCCTTGAGCACAGACAAAAAGCTCCTAGTACATGGCAGTTGACTGTTGACAACGCATGCAGGTACATGCAGCGGGGCGCGGAGGCGGTGCACGCGGCGAACCCGCGGGTGCTGGTCATCCTCTCCGGCCTGAGCTTCGACAACGACCTGGCCTTCCTCGCCTCGCGGCAGGTGAGCCTGAGCTTCGCGCGGAAGGCGGCGTTCGAGGTGCACTGGTACAGCTTCTCCAACGGTCAGGAGTGGGCGGCAGGGAACCCAACGAGGCGTGCGCCCGCATCGGCGCCAGCGTGTCCCGCCGCGCGCTCTACCTGCTCGACCGGGGCTGGCCGGTCTTCCTCAGCGAGTTCGGCGTCGACAACCGCGGTGGGAACACCAACGACAACCGCTACTACGGCTGCGCCGCCGCCGTTGCCGCCGACCTCGACCTGGACTGGGCTCTCTGGACGCTGCAGGGGAGCTACTACCTCCGGGAGGGAGTGCTGGACCTCGACGAGGTCTACGGCGTGCTCGACCGGGCATGGTCCGCGCCCCGCAACGCCACCGCGCTCCGCAGGGTCCAGGCCCTGCAGCGCCCCTCAGAGGGCCAGGCTACGCGGAGGCGGCGCCGTACGCGGCGCTGTTCCACCCGGCGACGGGGCTGTGCGTGGTGCGGCCGTCGCTGACGCAGCCACTGGAGCTGGGCACGTGCGCCGAGACGGAGGCGTGGACGTACGCGCAGCAGGGCGGGCGGCTGGCGCTGCGGGATAGCCCGCTGATGTGCCTCCACGCCGAGGGCGCCGGCCGGCCCGTGGGCCTCGGCCTGCCGTGCGCCGCCGACGACCTGTCCCGCTGGCGCCTCGTGTCGGACTCCAAGCTGCACGTCGCCACCAACGCTTCGTCGTCCTCCGGCCCTGGCATGCTCTGCCTTGACGTCGGCGGGGACGGCCGGAGCGTGGTGACCAACCCGTGCAGGTGCCTGAGCGCGGACAGCAGCTGCGACCCTGAGAGCCAGTGGTTCAAGCTGGTGACCAGCACCAGGAGCGTCACCTCCAGGAGCACGCTCGCGCAACTACCCCTCAAGCTCCAGAGCTCCAAGATTCGCTCGCTTTGATCACCACCATCCATCAAAATATTGGTTCGAGAGAATGTAGTATACGGCATCCATCGTACGTGCATGCGTCTGTTGTAACTGCGAAGGCGCACGAACCGGAGTAGCGTCGTTCAGAGTTCAGATAACTGAAAGTTGGGGCACTCAGCCTGAAGGCCACACCAAGCTTGCAAAATCCATCAGTCCGTTCGAGCAAATAATCTCACAAGATTGATCTGGTAACCTTTGACTTGAATCCAACAGACTATAACAGCCAAAATGGCACAGACCAAAAACACTGGAAAAATTATTGACAAACAAACACACCGAAATGCAGTATAGAAAATGGTCTCTCTGTGCTGCTGTTGCACGTGTAACGGTTGCTGAATAGTAGTAGTAGCTCACAATTCACAACAGAAATTGCAAGAAAAGGGCGTCAGGGTGACATACACAACTGGTTTGGGTCGTCAGTAGGCCGTGTACACAATCTCAATGTTTCGTAGGTTGATGACTGAAGGACCGTCAGAGAGATCAAAGGCTAGCAAGCCATCATCAGAATAGGTGAACTCCACTTCATGCCCATCAACCCTACAAAGAGCCGGCCTAGCCGATGAATAAGCACCAAAACGTCCTGGCCCACGGCATTTGATCTCAACTGTCGTGGCTGAAGAATCAACCGTGCCATCGATACTATCGAGCGCGCCACCCGAGTTGAACATGTTGATCAGCCCGAGAGGCGCGAACCGAATAGCCCCGCCGAAAACCTGGCGCAAAGATGAGTGTGTTGCTGTAAGAAATATGAATAAGCTAATAAGCTCAGGTGCACCTAAAGCACGGGGTGGAGAGAAATTTGACCTTTATTGGTGATACAGTATAGATCTCACATGTCATGGTACACAACGAAACCTCTAAAGTTTGGTTCTTCTGAAGCCTGGAAAGACAACCTGAAGTACCAAACGGGTAGTTAATTAAGACATTACCAGTAGGATAGATGAAATGGAAGTGCCAAGCATGGATAAGCTGCTAAAGAAAATTACATGAATTGAAAGCATATACTGCAGTCTCTCCATTCCAATCATCACCAGTTATCTCCTCAAGAGACTCTATATCTGACGGCGAGAGAAAACCAGTTATGTTAACAGTGGTGGGAGCATGTGAGATTTCTGGCCAAGTCCAGTTTCCAGCTCCCTGACAATTGAATACTCCGATCACAGCTGACAACTTATTCAGGTTCCATATTTTCAGCAGGATGCACAAGAGATCACAAATTAGCATTCCTTCTAAAATAGATTAGGAGTGAAGAAAACAGATAATAACCTAAATTGGTGTGTGAATAAGTACCTTTTACCATCCATGACTGGGTCATTGAACAGGCAATCACGAGTAGGACGACCAGCATACTTTGCTCTTAGAATGGAGCCATCTGGTAGAACAAGCTTTTTCAGAACATTGAAATTATGCACTCCTGGTTTGTCACTGCATATCAAATTAAAAGGAAATTTATACTGCAATCTCGATTTGCTTAAAATATTAACAACACCTGAAAATAATGGGATGCAAATATCACCTGACATAAACACCACCTCCACTTAGAGCCCTAGCTGCGCCATGAAATTCTGCTGATTCGTGCTTGCTCTTTACAGCAGAGAGAAAAATTAGATGACATTGAAGTACAGAAATGTGGTTAAGCAAACTAAAGGGGTCATCACAATAATCTCACATGGAACATATCCCAGTCAGGTATGAAAATCTCTCCCAATAAAAAGCTATTAAACTCTACATAAGCCAAGTGTAGAGTTTGCATTGTTGGTTCGTTAGGCATGAAATCTTCTGATGCTCTGGCAACTGCACTCTTCAAGGCACTACAAACAGCCAATGATCATGTCAGATTCTCTGTACATAGCTCATGTTGTTTACAACTATAGACTAGTTACCTGAAGATGGTGTCTGAGTTGTGACTCATACAGCATATTAAGCTATTTCCTATGAAGTTTCTACCAACGGATTCCTCAAGAGCATGCTGATACTTTCGAGTTAATGCAACACGACCACCGAAGCCGTGCCCGAGAGTCTCCATCACATTTTGCACACCTACCTTCACCCCATCCACACCCACACTAGAAAGGTAACTGTGCTGATCATTGTAAAATTCATATATCTTCTCAGGATCAATGATACCCACTCCAAATTTCTGCAAGCTGTCCATGGCTATATCCCTCAAATTTGCAACATTACCAGGAGACTGGACAGGGTAAACTAGTTTTGGATTGTACTTCTTCATCGCGTTAGATGTTGAACAGACACCTCCCCAGTATCCAAGTAAAGCATGCCACACGTAGACATACCTGAAGTTTCAGATGCAACAGCTCAGCGAAAAAACTGATGAAGACCTTTACTTATATAGCACAAGTAATGCAATAAGAATTAAAGTACTTGACTCCATGTGTCTCCTTGATTTTTTTGACAAGGTCTCCAAGATTCTTGCAGGCTTCTCCCCTGAACTTATCATTCTCCTTCAGGTCAACCAGTCTCTCCGCAAACCTGGTGTCAACAGAGAGAGACTAGGAAAGAGATTTCTGGTCTGAATCGATGGATGCTCCTCGAGCTTCTCCATCCTTCTATTATCTAGATACAGAGTTTACAAGTTACAGTTCAGTCCCCCTACTACCTTGCTTATTACAAGTAAGGACCTCCAACACTCCCCCTCAAGATGGGGCAAATATATCAATGAGACCCATCTTGTTACAAGTTCTAACAAAGGATACAACACTCATTCCCTTGGTCAACACATCAGCTAACTGATCTACAGATTTAACATAAGTAACATGAAGTACACCCTCATCTAATTTTTCTTTGATGAAGTGTCGATCTATTTCAACGTGCTTAGTCCTATCATGGTGAACTGGATTGTGTACAGTGCTTATTGCAGCCTGGTTGTCACAGTATAACCGGAGAGGCGTACTTTTGCACAGTTGTAGTTCCATTAGTAACAATTTTAGCCACATCAACTCACATAACCCGGATGCCATTGCTCTAAACTCAGCCTCAGCTGTAGACCTTGCAACTACACTTTGCTTTTTACTCCTCCAACTAATTAAATTACCACCAACAAACATGCAGTAACCTGATGTAGACCTTCGGCATCTAAACACCCGGCCCAGTCAGCGTCAGTATACCCCTCAATGTTCAGATGTCCATGAGCAGAAAACAATATCCCTTTCCCAGGGCAACCCTTCAGATATCTAAGAATTCTGTTCACAGCGTCCATATGACCAGAACGGGGATCATGCATATATCTACTAACCACACTGACAGCATATGCAATATCTGGTCTAGTATGTGATAAATATATGAGTCGCCCAACTAATCGTTGGTACTGTTGTTTATCCACATAATCCCCAAAGTCAGCAGTTATGCGATGATTGATTCAACTGGTGTGGCTGCAGGTTTGCAATATAGCATTCCAGTTTCAGTAAGCAAATCTACCACATATTTCCTTTGTGAGAGATAAATACCTTGGACGCCATATGCAACTTCAATGCCAAGGAAATAGTGTAGATAGCCCAGGTCTTTAACTTCAAACGATCTTGAAAGTGCCTTCTTTAACCGAGCAATCTCCCCATCATCATTTCCTGTAATAACTATATCATCAACATATACAATAAGCACAATAATTTTATCATGGTTGTGCTTGAAAAACAGGGTATGATCAGCATTGCTTTGTTTAAACCCCATAGAACAAATTTCATTCCGAAAGCGTCCGAACCATGCTCTAGGTGACTGTTTTAACCCATATAACGACTTTTTCAGCCTGCACACTTTACCCTGAGTCTCTTGTGTACTAAAGCCAGGAGGAATCTCCATATAAACTTCTTCGTGCAAATCTCCATGAAGAAATGCATTTTTTACATCCATTTGAAACAATTTCCACTTATTATTTGCTGCTATAGATATAAGGGTCCTGATGGTGTTCATTTTCGCCACTGGTGCGAAGGTTTCGTCATAATCCACTCCATAAGTTTGACTATAACCCTTTGCCACTAGTCTGGCTTTATACCTTTCTACTTTACCATCCACGTTTTGTTTCACGGGAATACCCACTTACAACCAACAACCTTTTTATCAGGAGGGAGAGTAGTAAGTACCCATGTATTGTTCTTGTCAAGTGCTGTCATCTCCTCCATCATAGCTGCTCTCCACTCTGGATATTGCTTGGCTTCCTGCCAATCACGTGGTATTGGTAAAGTAGAATCCAGTGCAGCTATAAATGATTTATACTGAGAACCCACAGACGAGTACGAAACATAATTAGAAAGATCATATGGAGACAGATTTGGTGGCAATTTCCCAGCTGTGGTACGAGGCTGTTTTCTATGAGCAATGGGCACATCTAAATCATCTTGTAAGGAGGGAAGTGTACCATCATTTGGAGGAGATGAGCCTTGCACATCTGATAGTGCTAAACCAGGCGAGGTCTCTTGTTCTTGTGCTTGTACTGCAGGAACTTCTTGATCATGTCTCGGTGGAATTACTACTTCCTCACCTCGATGTCTCCGTGAATACACCTGAAGATTTCGTTCTTCATTGAACCTTGGCCATTGCATAGCTTCATTTGTTTTGTCTTGATGCTCCCCCTGCACCAGTTCTTCCCTTGCATCCAATACAGGATCACCATCATGCACATCTTGTCTAGGTATAACTCCAACTACTGTCTCTCTTGATGCTGAGATCTGATTCCCCTCTTCCTTCTCTCCCCCTGTTTCAGAGTTCAAATCTGAAACATCATTTGTAAACATGTCAGGAAACACATCGGAAAGGTCGGTCGGCTCCCCATAAAACGATTCGTTCTCCCTGAATGTTACATCCATACTAATAAACATTCTTTTCTCAGTAGGGCACCAGCACTTATAACCCTTTTGTTTCCCTGAATAACCAACAAATATACATTTCAAAGCTCTAGGATCTAATTTACCAACCGAAGGTCTATAATCCTTCACAAAGCATACACAACCAAACACCTTTGGAGGCACCACAAATGAGTTCTTACCGGTTAGACATTCTATTGGAGTCTTATGTTCCAATACCCTCAATGGCATCCTGTTTATCAAATAGGCTGCTGTCATTACAGCGTCACTCCACAGATATTTAGGGACATTCATTGCAAACATGAGACTTCTCGTAACATCTAAAAGATGCCTGTTCTTTCTTTCAGCCAAACCATTTTGTTCGGAAGTACCTGGGCAGGTAGTTTGATGAATAATTCCAAAGCTAGATAAGTATTCATCAAACTCTCTGTTCAAATACTCTGTACCATTATCCGTACGAAATACTTTCACACGGGCATTATACTGAGTCATAATTAAATTATGGAAATCTCTGAAGGATTCGAATACATCACTTTTATGTCTTAATACATAAACCCATGTCGTCCTGGTACAACAGTCAATAAAAGTAACAAAATAGCGATAGCCATTGATCGATCTCACACCACTAGGCCCCCATACATCAGAGTGAATAGTATATGGTTGAGTACTTCTATTATCTGATGACATAAGAACTCCGAGTGTGCTTCCCAAACTCACATGCATCACATACCAAACTATCCTTATTAATCCTACAATAGAGATTAGGATAGAGCTGACCGAGTGTAGCAAACGACATATGCCCTAGTCGACGATGTTGGAGTAGAAACTCATTTAGAGGAGAGGGTGACAAAACAGCAGCTACTGCAGGTGAAATATCCTTATCAAGGTAGTACAGCCCATCACGCATGCTCCCCGTCCCAAGCCTTCTTCCAGTCCCAAGCTCCTGAAACAAACACCATGACGGGAAGAACAAAGCAGCGCAATTCAACTCATTTGTAATGCAACTGATAGACAAAAGATTTATTGGAAACGAAGGCACATGCAACACAGAAGATAAAGATATATTAGGGCTGCACACAACTGTCCCAAAACCTAGGATATGTTGTGTCGATCCATCGGCAAGTTTGACAGTTTCCATCTTTGAATCAGGGAAATATTTCGAAATCCTTGTAAGAACCAGCCATGTGCCGTGATGCACCTGAATCAATTAACCATGGTGCATCATTGAAATTTTGTTTAGCAGGATTAGAGATATTACCGCAAATTTCAGTAGAGGAGTAGCAGCTTGGTAAGGCTCTTTATCACCCTGGTTCGTTCCTTTGAACTGCTGCCATTTTTCTAGCTCAGCGGTAGTCATCTCAACTTGAATAATTTTTGATACATCCTCAATAGTGGCTGAAACATTCGCCCTTCCAGCTGGTTTTGTTCCCTGGCCACGTCCACCGCCACCATTGCCTTGAGAGAGACGTCCACGGCCACGGCCTCTCCAGACCTGACCTCGTCCGCGCCCCCCTCCAATTAGTTCAGGGCACGATGCTTTAATATGTCCTGGCTGGCCACACTCAAAACAGTTCCTGTTATATGCAGGTATCCCTGGCTTTTGGTAGTTGGGATTTTCATAGGCAACTAGAGCTGAACGTCTCTGTGCCATCCCCTGAGTGTCATACACAATTCCCTCTAGTTTCAACCGAGTTTCTTCACTAATGATTGCAGAAATAGCTTGCTCCAAACTGGGAAGTTTCCCACTACCATAAAGTGCTGCCCTTCTGTTTTCATATTTGGGATTGAGACCATTTAGAAAATCCCTAACACGCTTTCTCTCGGTCCATTTGCTGAATTCTTCAACACATTTTCCACATTCCAATCTGATGGGATCATAGTAATCTAGATCACTCCATAAGCGTTTCAGTTCGGACACATATTCTACCACTGTCTTCTCACCTTGACTCAACTCCTGTAGCTCTTTCTGAATTCTACACGCCAACATCTCATTTCCAACTCCCGAGTATGTGCCTTTCAACAATCTCCAAATCTCTGAAGCCTCTTTGATCCTTTCGACCTGTTTAGAAATCTGTGGTGATACCGAGCTCAATAACCATGCTCTTACCAAGGCATTTGTCATCTTCCACCTCTCGCCCTCTTTGGATTTTTCTTCAACTGGTTTCTCAATTGTGCCCAATATATAACCTTCAAGCTTCCTTGAGACTAGTATTGTCTCAGCATGCTCTGCCCAGCTGACATAGCTCTCTGCACCTTCTAGCTTCACACTAGGCATTTGTAGAGGATGAACTTCATCCTTCATCTCATTCTGTGACTTTGAACTTTCCCCTTGCTTCTGAATTGCATCAAACAAGACTTTATACTTCTCATCCATTGCCTGCAGCACCGCTGCCAGTTCCTTCACTGTAACCACCGAGGTAGCATCCTCATTACCTGCCATCTCCAACACTACAATCTCACCGCAGATTCACAAAACAACTCCCAAAAAATTTGACCACAGCACACCTCCAGAAATCACAGGCTACAGCAACAAACGGACCAGCAATCCTTCACTCACTTCAGCCTCCAGGACAGCAGCAGCAGCCGCCGCAACTGCAGCCCCTCTTCTCCTTCTAAAATTTCTTGTTGCGTGCAGTTTTTTTACAGCAGTCCTGCCGGTTCCTCCTATGCCCAACTGCCTAGCAATCACCGACCAAATCCACCGGCGTCTGGGATAGCTGCAACCTCCACACTCGTCTCCTTCCAGGTACCAGCACAAACCCACCACCGATTTACCTTAGGGCACGTCCAGGGCCCAACTCCACCTACTCCCGTTTCTTCTCCGCTCCAATCCAACAGCCCCAACGCCTCTTTCTCCCCACTTCTACTCGAAAGGATCTCAGCGTGGGAACCGGTTCACCGCCGGCGAGGGCTGAGCACCGCCTTCTGCTCTGATACCATGTCAACAGAGAGAGACTAGGAAAGAGATTTCTGGTCTGAATCGAGCTAATTTTTTTAAATAATACACGAAAATTATTTAATTACAGAAATAACACGCGTTTTTATTTTTTTGCAAAAATAGGATCCAGTCGTCGTTGCTGAAGCCGACAAGGTTCTTGTCGTCGTTGACGAGGACGACTTGCCGGCTGTCGTCGTTGACGAGGACGACAGGCATGTCGTCCTCCCGAACCATGCAATGTCGTCTTTGACGACGACGACATGTCCTCGTACCCGGTTAAATTCCGGAAATAATACGCGATTTAATTTTTTTTCCCGGTCGTTCCCGCAATTTGTCTCCCGCCCTTCTTCTCTCGCTCTTTTTCTCCCGCCCTTTTCCTCCTGCTCTTCTTCTCTCGCTCTTTTTCTCCCGCCCTTTTCCTCCCGCCATTTTTCTCCCGCTCTTTTTCTCCGGGTGAGCTTATATATACCCCAGCAGACGTTGTGATGGAGGCGTGTGGTGTGTGGTGATTTTCTTAGTCGCATAGGAAGGATGTCTGGTAGTTCGGGTCCTAGTTTGGAACATAGGTCATGGTGTGTTCTGTATGAAGCCGTAAGATGGACCGATGGTAGTATTAGAGAGGGTAGGGCGAAGAGCTGTTATAGGGAGCTAGTTAGTGAGACGGGCAACATTCGTGAGCTGGGAGAAACTATAGCCAAAAAATACAAAATCCCGCATATGACCCCTAAAGAAATTTTAGATGAAATTGATGGGTGGCGGTGGAAGTGGCAGAGAGTGCATGAGCTAAAAGATATCGAGGTGGGTCTACGGGGCATGCCTATGACACCTAAGTTAAAGATAATCCATTTTTCGCGGGAGGCCTATGCATTTCACGTGGAGGTAACTGAGTACAGAAGTTATATTATGTTACAATATAGTGTTATTTGTCTGAAATATTTTCCTCTGCTATTGTTCTTGTGCAGCGGTGGCCCGTAGACGCACAGTTTCTGAACAAAGAGATCCCTCATTTTTGTTGGATGGAAGCTCTTTTTGGCGCTTGTCCTGATGGGCGTCCACATAATACATTGCACGCTGATCACGTGAAGAGGGCTATATCAAAGGCCAAAGATGACAGTGATGATGATTTCATGCCTCCTAAACGAGGCAAATGCAGACGTAAGTTTAAGAGTGTTGGCGCATCGAATGCTGTCGCCGATGAAAATAGTGATGATGACTTCATGCCTCCATCACGAACACGTGGCAGAGGGAAGTGAAGTCGTTGATCGGAATTAGTTATCGTTGAGTTCCATGTATTATTTACAAGTATCTTTAAGATCCAATATGTAGAACTACTGAAGTTATAACATGGAGTTGTAGTTGTATGTTAGATTAATTTATCGATGCAATGTGGAATGATATGTCTCGTACATAGATAATAATATGTCTCGTACATAGATAATAATATGTCTCGTACAAACATAAATATGAATATGTCTCACATAGAAATCGAAATACATATATGTCTCATACATCCTAAATACGAATATGACCCAAAGATATCACTGACCCCTGCGTGGCCGAGGATCACGAGGAGGGGGCTGGATGGCGTCGACCAGTCATACCTGTGTGGTGCCCTGTTTTGACGAGGCACTGTGACGTCATGCTGTGTATCCTGTGTGGGGTATGGTGGAGTCTGGTGAATGTGACCCTGTGACGGCTGCGTTGGGTATCCTGCAGTGTCAAAAATGCTCATCCAGTGGGACATCTCCTCGCTCCCGCGGGTCCCCCCCTCTTGGTCACTCCCCCACGCTGATCCAGATCCGGACGCCTGGTGTCCGGACGTACCCGCATGATGTCCATAGGATCCTACAGATGGAATCGTTAGTACGTAATAAATACGCGGGCCCAATTGAAATTTGAAAACAATATATGTACCATAATCATGGTATGACAGGGCGGGACCTCGGTACTGAGGTGGAGACTGTGGCCCATATCCGTAACTGGAAGTGGGACCCTGCCATGTCGAGCATCCTGGTTGGTCGGGAGGAGGTGGCCTAGAATGTGCTGATATACGTGGACGCGGCTCTTGTCGGTGATGGTGCAGGAGATGCTGGTCGTCGTGCTGATGCTGCTCCTCCTCGTGCTGATGCTGCTCCTCCTCGTGCTGATGCTGCTCCTGATTCATCTGCTGTTGTTGCCCCTGCTGGCGTCGTGAAGGGGGGCGCGGGGGCCGTTGACCAGCCGGGTGGCGAACAACGTCCTCTGTGGGGGTGCACGTGAGTGTCGCGTAGACGTCCCGTAGCTTTCCCTCCAGCCTTCTGATCCAGGACATCGGCTCCTCCCGTGGTACCAAAAGAGGGCCAGTGGAAAGAGAACGTCCATACTCAGCGAACTCATTCTGAATCTCCTGTGTCAAATTAGCCTGACAATAGAAATATAACGGACTATATATATATGTGTGTGTGATAGCATGTACCAGATAGATGAATTAGTGAAAAGAAACAAAATATTACCGCGTGCTGTCTGGACGCAGAAGTGTCATATGTCGGGTACGTATCCCACGTAGTAGGGGCAGGTATAACCTCTGGGTGAGAGTGTTGAACGATACGTAGCCGTGTTCCGGACATGTACCTCTGTAAGTAGGCATTGTATAGAGCGATATCAAACCCGGAAGTCTCGACCCAGACCCGCTCCGTCGCAGTGTCCCAGTCTGAAACGTAAGGTTGTAGCCTCTGCAGCCACTCTCTCGCGGTCCACCTAATCCCCTGCCTCGAGGTACTATAATTTGGGTGAGTTTTTATCAGTACAAACTGATGTAGTAAGAATAATTTAGGAAATAAACAACTATACACATACCTGTGGTGCACCTCTGGGAGGGGATGCTCTACTGGAGGAGGATCTACCAACTGTCGAAGACCAAACTGCCTCATAACCCTCTGTTGGGACATCTCCACGAATATATCGAAGATGGTCTTCGATTGTGTCATCCAATACTCTCGGTCACGTGTGCAGAGATCCGAAATACCTCCCGGGTATCTTCGTTGAATAAGCTCCTCGGTGTACGACTCCCAGATTACCGAAGTGTACATATCAAATTGCTCATTAAAAGCAATGTAGACTTGCTTTGTCTGCTCAGTAGCAAAACGTCTCTGCGTACAACAGAAGTTAGTTCGTAGAAAGTACATGTGATGTATAAAAATATAACAAGATGCATACCTTATAGCGTGCATAGACAGTGGCAATAGTAGGCATGTCGATGTTGTCACCGTCATGGATCTCCCACAATGGGAAAGACTTGTCAGATATGAATGGGCGTCCAATATAGAACCTCTCCCACGACCATAGCTGCAGAAAAAGAGGGCACCCGAGTAAGGCTGACTTATCTGCCTTCAGCATGCAACCGTTGCACATAGCTCGGTATGTAGCCGCTAACACAGCGGATCCCCAACTCCTCTGTCTGATGTGCTCTAGCCCAGCAGCATCAGCGATCTCCCGTGCGAAAGGGAGGTAGCGCGCGCTAATAGTGTCGACATGGTTCTCGGTAAACATCACCTTACCAAGAAGCCACATGATGTATGCCTCCAAGCTGCGACTCAGTTGTTCCGGGTCCATATTATCTGGATACTCTGGAAACTTGTGTACCTATATTAATGGTAAAAATATAATTAGTATAACGACAAATGAGAAATAAATGATTAGTAAAATTGTGGACCTATATTAATGAACTAACCTGAAAGGCAAGCAACCAATCAAGCTTGGGTCCGTGAGTACCCGCCTCTAAAAGTGGAGCACCCTCAAAAATACCCCGAAACGGGCTGCCAAATCGTCCTCCCAATTAACCGGTGCCTGCAAAGGGCCTATGGCCTCACCCGCCAAAGGTAAACCTAGCAAGTATGATACATCCTGTAGAGTAGGAGCCATCTCTCCCCAGCGAAAGTGGAACGTGTGGGTCTCGGGCCTCCATCGGTCCACCAAGCAGCTGAGTAAAGAACTGTCCATCATGATACGCGCGGATCCCTCTGTGGCCTCTACTAGACGCGCGAAAGGTAAGAGCCCGGCCCATTTCAACCTGCGTATACACAATAAAACAAGAGCACGTTAAACTTGTGGACATAGAAAAAACATGCGTCTGTAAAATAAATACGACCAGTACCTTTGTACCCACGCAGGATGAATCCTCCAGTTTTCCTTTGGCGTGCGAGTGACTAGGGGTTTAAGTTTCCTTGGATGCCCCTCTAATGCCTTAGCACGATGCCCACTATCAATGTGAGGATTAAGCAACCACATGCCCTCCATCCTTGCAGACACAATTCAAAGTACAAAAATTTCTTAATAAAAATACAAACATAGATATGAAACTCCGCCTATGTCTTCTAGGCATAGCCGGTCCCAAGCCCGGATAAAGGAGGAGGGTTGTGATAGGCTTGGCGAGCCAACGTAAAAACTAGCCAGTCCCATGGATATGAAACCCACGAGAGTAGTACTAGGGTGGGTGACCTCCTGGAAAATCCTCATGAAAGGTTTCATATCTAAGGGTTGTGATAGGCTTGGCGAGCCAACGTAAAAACTAGCCAGTCCCATGGATATGAAACTCATTTGGGCGAGAGTAGTACCAGGATGGGTGACCTTCTGAGAAGTCCTCGTGATAGGGTTTCATATCTAGCCTACCCCAACTTGTTTGGGACAAAAGGCTTTGTTAAGGTTAAGGTTAAGGAAAAATACAAACATAGTTCCACAATTATTACAAATTCAAACACAGAAAAAACACTTATTACAAATTCAAACATAGTTCCACAGTTATTAAAAATTCAAACATAGTTTCACACTTATTACAAATTCAAACATAGTTCCACAATTATTACAAATTCAAACATAGTTCCACACTTATTAAAAATTCAAACATAGTTTCACACTTAATACAAATTCAAACATAGTGCCACACTTAATACAAATTCGAACATAGCGACCCCTAGTTTCTTCCTCTCGCTCTTCGTCCTCGCGCACGCCGGTTACCACGTCCACGAACGGGAGGTCTCTCTCCAGGAAAAGTGGGACAATCAGGGTCCGTATGGCCAAATTGGTTGCATTGAAGGCATTGCATTGTGCGCCCTCCGGCCTCGGATTCATCCATATCATTCCTGATGCGACGACACTGTCGTCTGCCTACCCCTTCACGCAGTAGCTCAGGAGCTGGTATGTACCGCCTCTCACCTAGGGGTACAGTGTTGAAGTTACCCATTGATCGAAATCCCAGCATCTCACCTGTCCAAGTATTGATAACTGCCTCTTTCATATAATATGAAGACACAAAGGAGATTGCGTTCAACCCTAACTGCCTGCAGGCAGCAAGGACATGGGAGCATGGAAGGTGAAGCAATTTTGGTTTGTTGCAGGTGCACTCGCAAGTTGGCCAAAGCTCATTACCAATCTTCACCTCATGCGTCCTCACCACGTTTGCAGATCCGAACTTGTTGTGGGATAGCCGGACCTCGAACCTCCTTTCTTGATTCCCAACGGCAGTTACAGAGTGGGAGCAACATTTAGCCAGCTTCTTATTCATGTACTTCGTAATCTTCTCACAGTAGGGCGAGGTCGGGTTGTCCATCATATGCTTCTCAGCTTTTTCACGTCTTTCTCTGAAATATTTCACCGTGCCATAGAAAATGCCCTCCACGATGGCTGTTAGTGGCAACGCACGGTTTCCTCTGAGGACAAAGTTGTATGTTTCAGCCAGGTTCGTTGTCATGACACCGTATCTTGCTCCATGTGTGTCGTGCAACAAAGACCACCTCTCCAAAGGTTCATGCTCTATCCATTGCTGAAAAGTTTTAATTGACCTCGCACGTCTTCTCCTAGTTCCAGGCGGGTCAAATCCGGGTAGGTCGCAAAGACCAATAGGCACGTCCTCCTCGGGAACGGGTCCAACAGCTAACTGTGCAGCAACAGCTCGTGCATGGTCAGCAACAGCTCGTGCTCGTGCAGCCCTCCTGTCCCGAACATGTCTCTGTATGCACAACTCAAGTCTATCACGTATCGCCGTGTACTTCCATTCTTGGTTCTGCTTGCATAGTTTCTTGAATAAATTCATCAGGTCCTTATTTCCAAACTGCGAGAAGAAGTTGGCACCTAGATGGCGCATGCACCAACGGCTCTGCATGTCTTGCCATGGAGTCTGTTCTTCAGGCGCAGGATTGGTTAGTGTCTTTATCGCGCTGAGTATGCCTGCATGCCTGTCGTGAAGGATGCACACATTCGGCTTATCCTTCACAACAGCTATCTTCAGTTGCCTGAAGAACCAAGTCCAACTGTCAATGTTCTCGCTCTCCACAAAAGCAAATGCGAGGGGCACAACTTGATTGTTACCGTCTTGACCAATTGCAGTCAGGATCTGTCCCCTATACTTGCCCGTGAGAAATGTGCCATCTACACATATCACCGGACGACAATGTCTGAAAGCCTCGATGCATACGGCGAATGAGAAAAACACTCGATGCAGCACCCTCACATTTGGGAACTCTGGCCTGAACAAATCTTGGATTTCTACATAGGTGCCTGGATTCCGGTACTGCAGAGTATGTAGCAGCCGTATAACAGAGTCATATGAGTCGAAATATGAACCAAATCTGTTCTCAAGCGCCATATGCTTAGCCCTCCAAGCCTTGCCATAAGATATTTCATAATTGAATCTGACAGCCACTTTTGTTTGGAGGGCACTAACTTCCATCGATGCACATGACACTATCTCGCTGTATAGCAACCGAGCTATAAGCGTGGAAGAAAGATTACGATGCTTTATAGGGATACTGTCAATTCGACATGTGTGAGGTACAAAGTCACTTATCCTCCAGCTATAACCATTCTTTGGGAGATGTCCATGCACCCTGCCGGGACAATTTATTTCAGCACATTCCATTGTCAAATATTTCTGACTGGACACCACAGTATTCATAACCCTCCAGGTGGACAATGCCCATTTGATGACTGCATCCCTCAAAGCTTGCTTGTCAGTATACATAGCACCCTTGGCAATGTTGTTCTCATGATATTCCCATGCTGAATCATGACCATCATCTACGGTCATGGTCGTAGAGAAGTCCCGATCCCATGCTGCAGGATTTGGTACCTCATCTACGTTCTCTTCTCCGTCTGACTCATCGGAATCATCGCCTTCAGTACTATAGCCATCTATATCTTCAGCTTCCATCTCGTTCTGCATGTGCCCGTTCATTTGCCCGTCTACCTCGTCGCCATCCACCTCCCCACTGTCATTTACCTCATTTTCTCCTTCAACTTGACTGCTCTGGCCTGACTCGTACCCACCTCCACCAAAATCAGACCCATAATTTGACATAGACATGTCCATCGGTTCACTTCCCTGGCCAGGATCATAAGCACCCTCACCTTCATGGGCAGAAAACTCGTCCTCAGGGACACTGACCTCGTTGAAGGCGGGAAGAACTAGGGCACAAGGAGAACAATTCCTTTTTGCGCAACCTTTTAACCATCCCGCCCATTTAGAATCAGACTCCAGTGGTTTCAAAACGAAGTAAATATTTGTCCTTGAATTGCTCCACCAAGCATGAACACTGACGGTCTGTGTCTGACTATCAAGCCTAAACTTCCGTCACCCAATTTTTTACCTCACTTATAGACCATGTTTGAGGAGCTGGGAGGTCAACATCTATATAAGCAAACTCACTCAGATCAGCTCCCGTTTCACACATTTGGACTCTACCAGGACCATAGAAAAACCTGATCTTCACTAAATCAGACATCTCCGCTGACATAAATAAATATTGACCATCGTTAATATACCTACAAATATTTACTACAAATATAGCTACAATATTTACTACCGTCACAAACTATTTCTTAACACCGCATGTTCATACATATAACAAATATAGCACTACAATATTTACTACCGTCACAAATAAAGCATATGACCGTCGAATCATACCCTTGAAGCGTGAGAGGCAAGCCGTCCGGCAGTCTCGAATCAACGGCGCACCAACACGAGCAGAACCACCACAATGCAGGACTCCAGCACCACCACCACCACCATGCAGCCCTCCACGACCACCATCACCCCCACCCGCCAACCATCACCACAACCTCCACGAGCTATCCCATCAAGAGATCGGAGTTCCCCTAGCTTCTCTCAACCTTCTAGCACCGATTTATGGTGGCAAATGTGAAGATTATTGGTCTAAAATGGTGATTTAATTCGGTTTGTGTGGGGAGGAGTGAGAGGAAACGAAGAACATGCAGCAAGAAGAAAGAAGGAAAGAGAGAGGAGAAGCGCGGCCGGGCGGTCGATGGCTGCATGGCGTGGTCCTTGTCGTCGTTGGCGTGGACGAGAGGGCCCGCACCTGTCGTCGTCGGCGAGGACGACAAGCCAGCGAGGACGACAAGCCCGCCCCGTGACTGCGTCGACGTGGCCCAGCCACTAAACGTCCTCCGCGTGGCCGAGTGGGCCCTCTCGTCCACAGCAATGACGACAGGGCAATGTCGTCGTTGACGAAGACGATGGGATCCTATTTTTGCAAAAAAATAAAAACGCGTATTATTTCTGGAATTAAATAATTTTCGTGTATTATTTAAAAAAATTAGCCTGAATCGATGGATGCTCCCTCGAGCTTCTCCATCCTTCTATTATCTAGATACAGAGTTTACAAGTTACAGTTCAGTCCCCCTACTACCTTGCTTATTACAAGTAAGGACCTCCAACACCTGGCAATGTTACAGTGAAAACCAGACATCGTACACACATTTTATGTACTAGCAAAGGATGAAATACATACACAGTCATTTCAGGGCCATCTTCATCCACTTCCTTGAATTCGTTAACTGTCTCTTGCCAGCCATCATCTATAATCAGAAACCTTGGTGGTGCGCCTCCTTCACACAAACTATTTTACAGGGAATGCATCATCAGTGACAACTACCAAATGAAGGAGGCGACAAATTACATGACGACATTTCTAGATGACATATAAACTCAATTCGTGTATACCTCTGAAGGCCCTCCTCAATCCCTGCTGGGGTGACAGCTTTATAAAATGCATCCCAAGTACACCACCCAAACCAGTCCAAGTTAGCAGGGATCTGGCATTTGTGATAAATTTAAATAAGATATGACTTGTCAACATTGAGTTAACCAAATAGGTGCAAGAGATAGTCTAAGTATAAATAAATGACTTGTCAACATTGAGTTAACCAAATAGGTGCAAGAGATAGTCTAAGTATAAATAAAGTAGCTTATAGAGAGACCTCTTTGTTCTCTATATGACTGAAAGTTCCATTGATCTTGGACAGTATCCTAAAGAAGAAGCAAATAAGTCACTTCCACACATAGAACTAAAAAATCCATGTCGTTATTTAGAGCATGACGTTACTTGATAGATTCCTTAATGAGCTTGAAAGGATTATCCCCTGAGTTGACGAACACCGCATCAACGGCTTCCATTGTCTGCACATCAGGATCACCTGCCAAACAGCCCACCAATCCACGATTTGAGATAGTCTAGCCAAAAGTTTCAGCTTACACATTCTGCAGCAAGTCAAATGGAGCCTACCACTCTCGAAGCAGAACTGGAGCTCATCTTGGGGAGTTCCCTGGAGGCTGGCCCGGAAATCCCCCTCGAGAACTGGCAGCATCAGCGCGTACACCGCCTCCTCCCCCGCGTTCCTCGTCTCCAGAAGAAGCATCTGCGTCTCCGCTGGCACGCCCACCGAGCCCGCGCCCGTCTTGGGGGCCATCCACCAGATCTTGAACCTGAACAGGGACAGCCACCTCCACCCTCTGCACGGCACCCATCGGTCACGAACCTTGAGTGCGTCGGACAAACTGCACAAACATACTAAGTCATGCGTGACCTACTTGGTGATGGTGCCGATGGGGAACACGTGGCGGCTGGACGGCGCGGCCGCCCTGGCGCCGAGGAACGCGGCGGCCGGGGCGGCGTCGGCGACAGCGGCGCGCAGGGTGACCTCCGGCGGGGCGCCGGCGAGGAGCTCGCGCCCGCCGACCAGCAGGGCCCCGCGCTCCAGATGCGTCGTCGTCGTCATCTGCCGCGGGGAAGCGTGTGCGGCGACGACCTGCATTGCGCCGCGAAGAAGGCCGCGGCTGCGCGAGTTATGACGCGAGCGTGGAAGTGGAACATGGAGCGACAGCGACCGGGACCCCGCGAAGTCTCCTCCTGCAGCCCCGTCATCGCCAACAGGAGAAAATCGGGAACTTTGCCGGCTGGATAAGCTATGCCTGAAGTGCTGCGTGCGCGATGACGCGGTAGGGCGTGGGGAGCGGACGGGGTAGGGGGATTGACCCGGCAATGGCGTGGAACCTGTCGCTGTCGATCGGTGTCCGAGGCTCGGAGCCGCACGCCGTAGAGCGGAGTAGCGGAGAGACGCCATACTGCCGGAGCAGCTCGCCGCCTGTCACCACCGGCCGCTCACTAGTCACTAGACAGAGACCAGGCTCGATGATCTGGGAACCTCATCAGAGTTTTTCACTTGTCCTTTGGCATCCACACTTCATGACGCGATATTTTTTTTAAAAAAATTTTGGAGACACTATCATATGCTACAGATATAATAAAAAAATTAAAAAATAGTAAAACATTTCGAAAAAATCTGAATTTTTTGGAGACAAACATATACATGTTTTGTAAACACGTGCCAAGTTTCGTGGTGAAATGACATTTGGTCTGTTCTGTAAAAAAAAACAAATCAATGGCTGAAATAGGATTTTCAAAAACATTTTTAGAGCACTGAATTTTTGTTATTTTTGCACAGCGCACCACACATGTCATGTCATCACGAATTTGGCACGTATTTAGCAAACATGTATATGTTTGTCACCAGTTTTTTTCCAGATTTTTTTGGAAACGTTTTACTGTTTTTAAATTTTTGTCTAATATATCAGGAGCATATGAGCTTGGGAGCCAAAACGCCCTCCTCTTCTACATTATCCAAACTTAGCTACATCCAGTAGGTAGTTCCAATTTCATTCATATTTTTACCTCTTGTGAGATTTACTTGCGTACGTACATGTATTTTACACTATCTCAGAGTCTGGGCCACCTGGTTGTCACGGCTTCTTCCCTCTTGGAAAACTGGACAAACAAAAAATGGTTGTGGAAAATTGAGAATGAGGAAGGTATTTGGCAAGATGTTGTTAGAAGTAAGTATTTACATAGACTACTCCGTCTCAAGAAAATTTGAAACCATTTCATTCTCATTTCTCAAGTGGAATTTTGAAAGTTAGAGACATTTTCTTTCATTTATGTAGGAAATTAGTTGGTAATGGCCGGAGGACACCGTTTTGAGAAGATGTATGGATAGGGGAGTGTAGTTTGTCGGTTAAGTTTCCAAGATTATATGACCTATCGGCTATCGCATAATAAGAATATTTCTATGCTAGGGAGTTTGCTGAAGGGTGGAGATGCTTGAACTTTAGTAGGAATTAGGGGGGGGGGGGGGGGGGGTAGAGGGGTCTAGCAAAATCTTGTATGAAATGCTAGATATGTGTAGTTGTGTAAATTTAAATGATGATGAGGATAGATATAAATGGACTGTCACATCTTTAGGTGTGTTTAATGTACATTCTCGGTATGTTGCTTTCAAACTAAGGCAAATTCCTTGTCTGCTTACAGAAGATACATCTTACGGTTAACATTTAGGAAGTATTATGACTAAGGATGTGTTTCTTAGTAGAGAGTGGTTTGGTAATGATGAATGTATGTTTTGCAGCAGAGATGAAAGTATTGAGCACGTTTTCTTTTCATGTCATGTTGATCATTATGTTGGAATGTTGTTGAGTGTGATTTTGACATGAAAGATAGACCTAACGGTTTTGATGAGATTTTACCTTGGATTGTCAAGTTTCCTTTTTAAGTAAGGCGCGTTATTGAAACTACAAGGATGTCGCCTAGAGGGGGTGAATAGGCGATTAAAACTTTTCGGTTTAGGCTTGATAAATGCGGAATAAAACTAGGTGTTTTAATTTAACAAGCATACAACCTAAATATACTAGGCTCACCTATGTGCACCAAAAACTTATGCTAAGCAAGACAAGCAACAAGGTGATAGCAAGATATAAGATTTCAAGCATTAAGGCTATCACAATGTAAAGTGCATAAGTAAGGAGCTCGGATATAGAAATAACCGAGGCACGCTGAGACGATAATGTATTCCCGAGTTCCTTCTTTTTAGGGGAGTATGTCTCGTTGGAGGGGTGTGAGTTTCAAACTCAAACGACACAAATGGCCTCACCCTATTCTCCGACGAATCTCGCCCAAAAGCTCGGTTCACCTTCCACTATCGGTAACCTTCAAGGCAGAAACCGGCGCCTTTACAACAATCCCGAGGCACGCATCCACAAAAGGATTGGAGGCTCCCGAGTCACCAACTTGGGGCACGCATCCACAAAAGGATTGGAGGCTCCCAAGAACAACACACACCATCTAGGGTCCAACGACCTAAGAGTAACAAGCTCACGAACTTTCACTTCCATGCATCTCGTGGAGAGAGCAAACGATGCACAAAAGCAAAGGCGAGAACACAAGAAGTGCTCAAGTCCTTCACTCCCAAATCCCACCAAAAACAACTAATGCTTGTGGGGGGGGGGGAGAAGAGAGGAAGAATAAAGAAGAACTCAACAAATGAACTTCAAGATCTAGATCAACAATCTTCCCCTCACTTAGAGGAGAGATGGATTGGTGGAAATGTAGATCTAGATCTCCTCTCGCTTTTCCCTCAAAGATATGCAAGAATCATGGGAGGGATTGAGAGGAAGGCAAGTTTTTCCAAGGTCAACAATGGTGGAGAGAGAGGGGGAAAACGTGCTCAGCTTGTTGGGGACCCTTTGGGGAAGAAGACCCCTTAAATAGGTCCCCCGGAAAACTGACCGTTATGTGCAGTTTTCGTGCCTAGCGGTAGTACCGCTGCTAGACTCCTGGCGGTACTCAGGTGAGTATTGCTCTCAAGCGCAGCGGTACCGTACGGTACAGCCGCCGCATCTAGGGGGCGGTACTACCGGTGGACGGCCGGTACTACCGCTGGACAAGACTCGAATAAATTCGAGATATTCCAGCGGTAGAACGTGGTCGCTACCGCCCGGGTACCGCAAGGAGCACAGAGGCGAAATTCCTTCTGGCGGTACCTCGAGCGGTAGTACTGCGCGGTACTGCTCGCGATACTACCTCCCGAGAGAAGCACCTAGAGTACAATAGCAGTACTGTTCCTGGGAGGAGCGGTACTACCGCTGCCCTGTCGGTACTACCGCCGGATGAGAATTCTGCCTGGTACAAGAACTGCAATAACTTTTGCAAGGAAACTCCAAATAAGAAGTTACTCACTTGAGAGCCTCACTTGATAGTACGGCGTCTATCCTATAACCCGGTCTCCCACTAACACCATGAGACCGGTTAAATAGAAACCGTATCAAGATCATATCTTTGCCTTGCGCATTCCACTTGAGCTAGATGGTGACGATCTTGATCTCTTCAAGAGGACAACCTTTCTTGATTACGCTTTGCTTGGTGAAGACTCACATATCGCTCTCCCATAAACCAAGATGGGAGAGTCTCTCTTAGGCACATCTTCACTTGACCATTATCTCCACATGGGTTGCAAGCTTCAAGCATATGCTATCTTCTAGATTCTTCTCTTGAACAACTTGCACTTCTCAAGATTGATGACGATCACCACTTGACGTCATCCTCCATGAGCTATACGAAATCTTCCTTTTGATGCAAGCCCATGGAGAGATACCTTTATGTGTGTTGATCAACTTGAATCCACTCTTTGCACTTAGTCTTGATCAACCTTGTATCTTCCATTCTCTCTTCACAAAGATGATGTCTTGAATCGTTCAAGACATACTTGCAATATGCTCAAGTCCATACATGACCATTCTTCATATAAATCCTTGAATAGAACCTTGATCATCATATAATCTTCTCAACACATGAACTTCAAGCACTTCTTATCGACAAGACCTATAAGGATATCTTGATGCAAACATTAGTCCATAAGGATTGTCATTAATTACCAAAACCATGCATGGGGGCAACATGCACTTTCAGTTATCCCGGTCAGCATGGCTGCCTTGATATGGGCTCTTTGGAAACTACAAACAAGGCATGCTTCGAAGGAATCTATCCCGAGGATCCTACGGTATTATCTTTCTTGCAGCTCACCATATCTCGTATTTGGTCTCGTTTGCCGACGGTAAATCTTCAAAAAATGCAAGTCAGAGGGGCAAAGATGTTGATAATGGTGGCCACTGAGGTGTTCCACAGGAAGAAAGAGTGTGGTGGGGGGGGGGGGGGGGGGGAGGGCTATGATCTCTTTTTTTAACCGTGGCTTACAGATGATACTGGCTAAGAGGACGAACTCTTTAGTGTCAGTTGAAGTTTAGCTGCAGTCCTGAGAATGTTTTCTTACTTCTAATGTTTTTTTCTTACTGTCGGGTTTTTGTAGTGATCCCGCTATAACAGATGTTAAGGATGTTGGCTGCCATGTTGCCTGGCTACGTTAGATTCCTGATAGAGGTTCAATAAAGCTCCGGGAAAGCATTTGTGTTGGGGATGCTAGTGATCGATTGCAGCTTGTAACCTCAACTTATGACTGTCTTATTAATTTCATCAATGAAATTGGGAGCAGTGCTCACTTTTCTTAGAAAAATGATCACAATCCCTATGTAGTAATTTCTTTCGATCATCTCAGCTTACAACTTCATGTGATATTTCTTTTCATTTTAGGCAAAACGACAAACTCGTTTGAGGCCATCTTAATCTTGGAATCTTTACAATGACTATTGTTGCTTGTGCTGTGGAAAACAGTTGCAACAACCAATCATCATAGCAGAGGTCGCAAACTCCTGCATGGTGCTCTTTGGTGATACAAAATTGCGGCCTTTTCGACATAGTAACTTGGTAGAATTCAAAGTTGGTTACTAAGCAAAACCGCTGATGGGAATGCAAATTCCAGAAAATCGATCTTGTCAATTTATGCTTCTTATGTTTTTATACAAACATTTTATGTGTAATCCCTCGCCAAACTGCAAAGTTGAGTGCGTTGCTCGAAACATTAGAAAGTTTATTGAGGAAGCTTATTTTCTAGGTTTCTAGTACATAGTTTCTAGCAGATAGTTGCTTGCATTTTAATGTATTCAAAACATTTCAGAGCACATATTTTGGTTATTCTGGCTAACCATTTTTGTTTAAAAACTTGGAGTGAATCCAAAGAGCTTATACATGTCACAAACTATGCTGTACAAGCCAGGTTGTGTTTGGGACTTCTGCTCCATAACCGAGTTGGGCACTTACGCCTGCCAGGTGCCTTTTTGATTGAAATGCAAAATAAACAAATCGATCTGATTAATTCGGATTTGTAATCGCTTGCCTACAGGGCTAAGGTGCCTAGCGCGGCTCTGAAACATTAGTCAGTATACTCAGTAGTCAGTTGATTACGATGCCTGGGTTGTGGAAAACAGTTGCAAAATTCAAGAGAATGTAAGATAACCAATCATCATATCAGGTCGAAACTCATGTGTGGCACTCTCTGATGATGCAAAATCACGGCCTTTTCACCACAGTAACTAGCTAGAACTCAAAGTTGGTTACTAAGCAAAACCGCTTATGGGAATGCAAATTTCAGAAAATCGATCTTGTCAATTTATGATTCTTATGCTGTTATATACTAACATTTTGTTATGTCATCCCTCGCCAAATTACAGAGCTGAGTGCGTTGCTCGGAAACATTAGAAAGTATATTGAGCAAGCTTGTTTTCTAGGTTTCTAGTTCATTATTTGTTGCAGATAGTTACTTGTGTTTTAATGTATTTCACAACATTTCAGTATAAATCCCTTTGGTTATTCTCGCAAACCATTTTTCATGAAAAAGGTGGAGTGAATGCAAAGAGCTTATATGTCACGAATTTGGTATGCTGTACAAGTCAGGTTGTGTTTAGGACTTCTCCATAACCGAGTTGGGCACTTACGCTTGCCTGGTGCATTATTGATTGAAATGCAAAATAAACAAAATCGGTCTGATTAATTTGGATTTGTAATCGCTTGCCTGCAGGGCTAAGATGCTAGCGCGACACTGCAACATTAGTCAGTATAGTAGTCAGTTGATTAAGTGCGCTTCCTTGACTGAGTTGTTTTTGTTTGCATGGTAAGAGTATTCGACAACATTTTTAGTACACATCTCATTGGTTATTCCACAAACCAATTTTGTTGGAAAAACAATATAATGCGTATATATGGCACAAATTTGTCATGCTATACAAGAACATGTGAAGATCTCATGGGACCTGAGCTTTGCTAATTCTCAGCTGTCTGTTTTCTATTTCGTGCACAGTCACTTTTCTGGCCGTTCATCTCTCTTTACGATTCGTGTTGTTATCTCCTTCGTGTCTTCTCTATCTGTGTCGTGCTGGTCTGGGCGTTGGATTCTGTTGCGGGCCGCGGGGCTGGATGAAGCCCGTTTAGATGCCGGTTTGGACTTTTCTCAACAAAAAAAAAGCGGGTTTGGACGCCTGTTGGGGTCGTGTTGTCAGAGAGAAGAGGTCATGGCGAAGTAGAGGACCGGCTATTTCCTTGTCTGCTTTTGTGCTGTCGCACCATGGCGACCATCCGAGGAGGGGATGGAGAGTGGCGGCGACCGGCGACGTCGATGGCGGACGAGGTAATTCCTAGCCAGCTCACCTCCTCTCGATCCGTTCCCCTTTTTCCCCTCTTTGTGGCGCCATGGGGATATTTGTCGATGTGGTGCCGTCAGGCGTGGCGGAGTCGGAGGTCGATGTAGCTTTTCGTCGCCGGCGGCGCTTTTTATGTACTGAATCAGCGGTGCCCATCCCCATGGCGGCGAGCGAGTTGTTGTTTAGTCTGTCTGTGTTCAGATTTTGTTTTTTGAGCTAGCTGCTATGTCTCCGTTAGTATGGGGAAGGCGTTGTCTATCTAGATCTCATCTCCAGCGGCGTATTTTTGTTCTGAAACCTTACAGCCCCTCCTTCGGTGTATGTGTGATTGGGCTTGTTGCTATCACTGTTTTCAACCTGGGCATACAAGCTCCACACACAAGGAGCTGTTTGTTGAGTGTTTGGACTGGCATAAAGAACGTGATGGGGAGGCATACATATATTCAGATTTGCAGTATATTTTTTGATTTTGTCTCCTTGTATATAGATGTTTCCATGTATTCAACGCATTGTGTGAGCATCAGTTACATTACATAATGTTTTTGTTGCCTTTTTTTGTAGGGGGCACTACATATCTCCTGAATCTTTGGAAGAATCGGCGTTGGTTACAGTGAATTGCACAGTTTCTTCAGTGATTGCGATGTTAGTTTGTTGCTTGTTTTTATTTGTTGCCTGATTGCTTTCAACCCTACATGGTTTATCTAATATGTGTAGTATTCTCTGTATTTTTTTCAGGTGAAATACTATGATAGAAGTGGTAGGGACAAGGTCTTAGACACTGCACTGTTTGGTTTCTCGAGGAATCAGGTTTTTTCGTCATCACTCATGATTTACTCTTTGGCATGTACTATCTAGCTTTTTCTGCATTGTTTACGGAGTGTTCTTTTCTCACGTATTTGTGTGTTTGATTTTCTTCATTTGTATGCTGTGAACAATATGAAGAGGAACTTCACTGATTTTTGCCAAGATATGATAGAAACGGATGAGGTTAGATCGATTAGTTTTGCTTCACTTTGTGTTGAGCCTTGTTTGTTGTTAACACTAACAATCATGATGGTTAATTCTCTATATTTCTTCTCTAGTTTTGTGATGTGTATATTGTTTCAAAACTCCCTGAAGTAGTCATGTGTATGTAAAGTTTTGGTGCTGCATCGAAATTGCATCATGAATACTCAGTAATTTTCTTGATTACTCAGTAAAATTGTGTATAAGAATTTTTTGTTTACGTACCTGGAAGAACACATCATCAAAGCTGAATGTGTCGAGGTGTTGAACTGTTGTTTGCTTGTCTGTAGCATCATCATCCTGTTAAAATGAACCATTATTTTTTCTAATGTAGCATCATCATCCTGTGTAAAATAAACCATCATCATTTTTTAATTCTTTAATTAATTTTATATTTTTTGTTTAGAAAATATTATTTTCAGTATTTTATTGTTGTGACCTTAGTTTTTTTTAAGCAATACATTTTTTTTCAGGCTATAATATAAATATAGCTGCTCAGCTAACACATTAAATTTCTGAAGCCCATTACTACCACATATAGTAATTTCACCCCCTCACCAAACTAGTACTTATTAAGGAAACACCACCCATCTATCTTCTCTGACTCTTTGTTCCCATCCCCTAAGGTCATTTCTTTCTCTTCACCGCAAGCAATCTACTGTGTACTACCTTCTTGTTTGAGCTGAAGCTCCTCTCTCTTCTCTCTCTCTCTCTCTCTCTCTCTCTCTCTCTCTCGTTTTCTCTTCCTCTCTATCTTGGTGTCTAGGTTCCGGTTATCTCTCTCTTTGTTGGTTCAGGCTTATCTCTCTCTCTCTCTCTCTCTCTCTCTCTCTCTCTTTATGTTCAGGTGTCTCTCTCTGTCTCTATTCATGCATCTGTATCTATGCCTGCTTTGCATCTATATCTCTTGGTGTCTCTCTCTGTCTCTATTCATGCATCTGTATCTATGCCTGCTTTGCATCTATATCTCTTTATTTCTTTTAGATTCAGTTCTCTCTCTCTCTCTCTCTCTATTTTCAGTTTTATCTCTATATATATCTCTCTCTCTTGTTGCATCTCTCTGCTCTGCGTGCATCTTTCTCTCTCTAGTTTCAGGTTTCTCTCTCTATTTTTGCATCTATCTCTCTTTTTTTAGATTCAGTTCTCTCTCTCTATTTTCAGTTGTCTCTCTCTCTTTCTCTCTCTCTTCTTGCATCTCTCTCTGCTTTGCATCTATCTCTCTCTTTTTTTAGATTCAGTTCTCTCTATTTTCAGTTTTGTCTCTCTCTCTATCCCTCTCTCTCTCTTCTTGCATCTCTCTCGTTTCAGGCTTTTCTATCTCTATGTCTCTATTAATGCATCTCTCTCTTTGCTTTGTATTCATCTCTCTCTCTCTTTACAGGTCTCTCTCTCTCTTCAGTATTCTCTCTCTATTTGTCTCTATTCATGCATCTATCTATCTCTCTCTGTGCTTTGCATGCATCTCTCTTTGCATGCATCTCTCTATATATATATTTTTTCATTATTCTCTCTTCATTTCTCTATCTATTCTTGCATCTATCTTTTTTTTCTTGCCTCTCTCTATATATATTTGCATCTATCTCTCTCTCTCTTTATCTTATCTTATGTGGTCGCAGCCTTTGTTTCTTGACGCATATGTATGTGTCTCTATTTTTATGATTATGCTATCTCACTTTCTCTTTGTTAGAACAATGTAAATAAAAAGTAAAGTTGGCATCGTGGCATTTTGTGCTCTGTTCATAACTATGTGTTTCATAACTGTATGTTGCATATGTAACGTGTTTATAACTATATGTTGCTTATGTACTCTGTTCAAACAGGGGTTTATACAGTATGTTTAAACCCTGCCTCGACTGTTCCTAGGTGTCATGTTGTTATTCTAGTCTCTATATAAGTCTTGAGTTTATTTAGTGAGTTTATTCTAATCACTATTATCTGCCTCTAGATTATTTAGCTATAAACCCTACCTCTATGTAATTCTTGAGTTTTTTCTGTCGGTTATTTGGCATTGTTTAGTTATCTAGTGCATATGCTTTTCAGCGAGAGAGAGATGGTTAGTTTTGTCAATTCGATTTCCATTTTTTTGTGATTTGTTCATCCACGAACATGAATGTTAATGGCTAGGTAGATATGATCATGGGCCAAGCACCCCTCTAAGAATAATATGCATAATTTGATTTAGTGTCTCCTTTACTTTTTTTTTGTCTAAAAGAAAGGCTGTTTTTTGTGTCATTTTTGTTCTGGACCTGGTTTGTTTCAACACCTTCAGTTTTATCTAGAAGCTTATGTGTTCGAGGGCAATGCAACTGATGTTGTGATCTCAAGGGGGCTTCAACTCACTGCTGGTCAGACAGGAAGGATGAATGCATGCGTCAACACACGCGACATTGGTTTGGGAGCTATTTTTGTGCACACATTAACAGTCACAGATGTTGAGCACAATGGATTGGTACTGCTTTGGTTGTCCAGTTAGCTATTTTTTTTGGGATACTCCTCTTATGTATATGTTCTGATTCTGTCGGCTCTATTTTTGCAGCGCATCCCCAAGGAGATTGTCTCAGTTCTCAACATTCCTAAGGAGGGAAATGCAGTTCTCATGAAAAGTCTTTGGCGTGAACCACAGGGCATCATCTTACTACACGTGCAAAGACGGAAGGGTGTGTCTCATGGATGGATGGACAACTTTCGCTAACGTGTTGGGATGGTTGTGTTGATCCTCTTTCACAAGAACGCTGACGACTACATGGTCACGTTCGATGTTCTTTAGACCTCAAGTGAAGGTGTTGGGGGCTTTCCATGGCATCGAACGATGGGCGGCACTGGTAGAACATGATTATGTCTTCACGTATTAGGGAATGGAAAGTCTTCACGTATTAGGGAATGGAAACTCTATATTTATTATGTGATGGTATCTATCTTTATCCAAACTCGGGGGAAATGCTAGTAATATTTCGAGACTGTAAGCTCTGTGTGTTATATATATGTCTATGTCTTTGGTTATCTGAATCCTATATCTACTTCGTGTTGTTTTTCTCAGAACTTTTTGGTGTGTGTATCTGCATCAGAAGGTGCTAGTCCTTCATGTTCTATATGCATCAGCTAATCAAGCAGAGAGATATGCTTTTTGTAACTGTTTTAGCAGGTGTTAATAACAAAAGTGGGAACAAACAATGAAGGATTCAGAAGATGCAAATTCTGGTCAGAAGATTTTACCTGAAGAGTTTTTGACTGCTTTCTGCACAGGTCAACATCTCCACCGCCAGATATCTCGCTGATTTGTTCATCATCTTTCCCATCAGATATCTTGCTCCCACATCATTCTGTGTTTTTTCCTGTGTTCGGCCCCTTTCTTCACGAGGTGAGCCAGCAGGTGATCGATCGAGGAAGAAGAAGATCCTTACCTGCCCGATGTCTCTCAACTGTGTCTGTCGTATGGCAGAATTTCAGTCCAGAACCTGCCGGACGTGGGCTCAAATAGAGAAAGCCCAAAGAAACATGCGCCTAGTATTTTTGTAGGGGCCGGATCGGGCTGAGAATTCGACGACCCGTTAAGAGAGATACGCGCGGGAACAGGCCCTACACGCACGGGATGACGCGCGCAGTTTTCGAATAGAAAGATACGTGCGCAGTTCTTCTGTCCACGTGCCAGCTAATGATTTGTTACGAAATCTGTTTGTGCACGAAAACTAAAACAACTAGCTGACAGATAGACAGTCCCTAAATATATGCACTTAGTAATTACACATATCATCTACGGAGTAGTACTTTGAAGCTGGCTACGGGTAAGGATCTGTCCAGGACGCGTCATCGACTGCAGCTTCCTTCCATCTCCTGTTGAATATCTGCATCTCCGCAAACGATCGCCTCCTGACGGCGACCCGGAAAGCGGCGGCCTTGCCCTCCGTGCCGCCCAGCGTAGGGACTCCCCTGTGAAGGACGTACTCGCTGTCGACGACGCCAACCTTGAGCGTCGGATCGCCCTGCGCGCAGTACCGGACCATGCCCCAGCTGCAGCGCCAGGCCGCGCGGGAGAAGACCGGCACCATCACCTCCACCCACCCCGCGCACGGTGGCCCCGTGCTGCTGTCGTCGCACCCTCCTGCTCCTCCCAAGGTCGGAGCCGCCTTGTAGAACCGCCGGTGGACGTCGCCTCCGTTGGTTGCACGTGCCGTGATGCCGTGGTGGATCTCGGACCGGCGGTCCAGCGCCGGCTGCGATATCTCGAGCCCTTCTCTCCTGACGACGTCCAGGTACCGGATGGGGTCGAAGGCGTCTACCTCGACGTCCTCGTCCCACAGGAACACGTAGTCGTACTCCGCCACCACGTCCGGGTGCAGGAACCGCTTGGCGAACCACCACTTGGTCTGCCCGCGCGCCGAGACGTGCACCGCGCGGCGCGACCACTCCAGGTCATCCCACTGCTCCTCCCCCGCGCCGTCGTAGTGGAAAAGCATCACCGTGAATCTGTCGGCCGGGAACTTGGTGATGAGCTTGTCCACGGCCGCCTTGTTCTTGATGCCGACCGGGATCGCAAGGAGGCTCTTCGAGGACGGCCTGCCGTCGTGCTGCTGCTGCTCAGGGTCGCCGACCATGGCTACCATCTCCAGATCGGACGTGCCATGCACGATGCCTCTCGGCAGAGCCGAGCCGCCCGTTCGGCGGACTACCCGCAGCATCTTACGAGGGACTGGTCTAGAATTTTCAGCAAACTTGCTCGCTCGTGATACTGACAGTCCACTTTGATCCTTCTGATGAACCGTGAAGGCTGCGCCGCCGATGAAGAGTAGCACGAGGAAGAAGACGAGCATCACCGGCAGCGAGAAGCGATTCTGCGACGACATGGAGTAGTGCTAGCTTCAATGCCGGCGTGTTAGGTCAACCGGCCAACCGAGTAATCACGGGTTCTAATTTGTGATGCTGCTGTCGCTGGTCACCGCGTAGTATATAGCCCTGGACTTGCAGAGTTGCAGGTACAACAACCCGAGACGGAGCTGAAATCGGAGTTGGAAAAGTACGGAAACTACGTTAAGGAAACGATCAATTCATAGGGAGAGAGCAATCGGACACCAAGGTTGAATCGGAGATGGAAGCAGCGCGGAGCAAAATCAATTCATTTTCTTACTCGGAAAAAAAAAAGAATTTGCAACCGAATCGGAGAGCACGCTTTCCACCACATAATGCTATACTCCTAGAGATGTGTTATTAGCCGGTTCGTGAAATCTATTGTGTGCCTGCGCACCATCTCAGTCTTACACGGTGCTCACGCTTTTCCTCCGTCCGATCGCATCCAACGGACTATATTGCCCGCTCCCGTCTCTCCCTATCCACTCCTGCGCTACCCAGTCCCCATCGACTCGACGCCCTCGAATCTCGCCGGCGAGCGCGACGACCTTGTCGTCTCCAGCTCTCGCTCCACCGCCCGCCCGTCTCACCCACCACCAAGCCGGTGAGTGCGACGAACTCGTCGGGCTTCCCGGAGTGCAGGATCCTGGTGAACCCGCCCATCTCGGCGGCGCCGCCGACGGATCCGGTGGAGCAGCCCACCGGGGTGGTCATGAATGACCTGCCCGGGATGCCCAGGACGGCCGGCGTCTACCTCGCCGTCATGGCATCCACGGACGACTTCCCTCCAGCACCTCCTGGTAGGCTGGCAAGGCCCCTAGTACTGGTCCTAGTCCCTCCTCTTCCGCCTTGATAGGAGTACTATTCCTCTGTAGCGAACTGGTTCGTGTAGGCCTAAAGAGCATCGCTCGTTTTAGTTTGTTCAAGAAATGAATCACGTCCTGATCTGTGAAACACAATTTTGTAGTTGGGGACCGTGGGGAGCTCGTTGTTCCCGCCGGTACTTGGCGGAAGGGAACGGCGGAAGAGGGTTCCTGCCACAACTACATCGCCGTCTTGATTCCCTCCGTCCTCGACCTGGTGAGTGACTCTGGAGCCCTTTTCAGCTGGTTATGCGCATCGAGGTCGATAGATGTAGTTTTCCTAACTGTAGATGCTCTCCTCCTAGCCCCAATCATACATGCCCATCTACAGGTTCGATGTGGGGATTTTTGCATTGGTGAATAGATGCATCAGGCCTAGCTTTGAATCGGTGAGCCAAACCTACATGCCCACAGCCCATATAATGCTCTTTTCTCGTGATAGATCATAGATGTAGTCCTGTTCCTACAACATGGATGTGATAGGGTTTGTATTACTATTTCATAGCATGTACTTTTTCTGTTTGCATGTATTTTGCTTGCAAAATATTACTGGCTTTTTCACTGGATGTACATACACAAAATGCTCTGAATATCTCTTGTAGGGTAACTGTTGTAGTTGTGTACTTTTGGTTGAATGCAATGTCTGTTCCCGGTAGCGATCACATATGCAGATGTAGTTTATTGTTTTCTGCATAAATTAGATGTAATTACAGGACATGAATTAGATTGAAATTGCATAAGTTAGTTTTAATTTTGATATTAAAGTTACAGTGCAGCTTACTATGGGGTAATTATTAATGTTTTCACTGAATGTCAATAGTCTGGGTATGTAGTTCTCTGTATTGATAGATGTTTGACATGGCATATAGATGTATTTTTGTGAATAAAAATACAAAGCAGCATCAAACAATGGGAAAATTTAGTTTTCTAAATTTCTGTATGTAGTTTCCTCACCCATATGTAATCTTTAATGTATAAATTAGATGGAAACTACATGTCAGGATCCATATGTACATATCTGCTACGTGTATTTTTTCGATTAATCCATTCTTTTAAAAAAATTGCACTTAGATGTGTTTTTCTATGTTAACACTACTGAAACACCATGTGTAGGTTACACGCAGCTTTTTCCTGTGTAAACTCATGATTTTCCTCTGTCACTAGATGTAGATTTACAGTGCAAATTTGAGCATTTGGAAAACGTAGATGTATTTTTAAATTTACTTATAGCATTTGGAAAATGTAGTTCCAGTAAAATGTAGTTTCAGTAACATGATTTATTTTTTCAATTTCAGCAGGGAATCCTACATGTGGATATGATGTTTCCACTCATACCTAAGGTTCTGGATGTAATGTAGTTTTGGCATGTCTGTTTGGCGTATCTGTTGTAATTTAGTTTTGCATCTTGCCAACTCTCGAAGATCATGTTAGGATATGGTTTCTGGATGTCAGTTTGTGGTTTCCTGAACTTAATCACATCTGGAAACTCCCAGTGCTTGTGTTTTTCAGTTTTCCTGATCTATTTGTGGTTTTCCTGATCTATGTGTGTTTTCATGAACTTAATTACATCTCAAAACTCCCAGTACTTCCTGGTATTTCTTACATATACAATCTTGAGAAACTACAATGTTTGCTCACCTGGAGGTTTTCGTGGAGTTCTAGCTAATGGATCTAGGTGGTGTGGCGTCGGATGTCACTCTGCAGCAGGATTTATTCTCCTAGTGGTAAATTTTGTGTTTGATGCGAGGATTTTTCTGGCTGTAATCTTTGTTTCCGCTAAGATTTCCATCGAGCTGAAGTAAAACTCTCCCTGGCGGCTGTTGAATTCCATCTTTGTTTCCCGAGTAGGATAGCTATATTTGTTTTGGCGTGTGCTACGCGTCAGTCGGGTGTAGCAAAGGTTTGCTACAGCCGCCTCCGCAGCCGTCGGATCTACTTAAGTGAAATGATCTCGCGCGTCCGATCTATGTAGCAAAAACGTTTCGCGTGTAGCACTTTGTATCTGTGTATGCAACATCGCATGTAGCAAAGAAATTTCAGAAATGCTACGTCCGATCTATGTAGCAAAAAAAAGTCAAACACAACATATTTTTTGTCGCATGTAGCACTATATGTAGCAAAAAAAACACAGATCCGTAAAGCTAGCGACATGTAGCAAAACGAATGTAGCACTTCAAACACAGCCATGTAGCAAAAAAATACAAGCTATATAGCAAAACTCAATAAGAACATATAGCACAGGTGTGTAGCAAAAAAACCAGTCCGCAAAAAAAATCCCCATTTGGTTACACAACAAAAATAGTGTAGCACTTCTCTTGTACTTACACACCAAAAACAATAAGAACATGTAGCACTTTTAAAACATCCATGTAGCAAAAACCAACACCACATCACTTTTGCAGAAATCATGTAGCACTTTGCTCATGCTTATACACCAAAAACGAGTCGCACATGTAGCAAAAGCACACACTGCATGCAACATCGAAAAATCCCCAGAAAAACTAACCTCCACCGTTGGTCACCACCATGGCCGATTTGAGCTCGCCGAGATGAAATCCGCCACACCGGAAGTTAATTGAAGTCAGATCGAGTGAATCTCTGACCCATCCACTCACAGGACCTCCTCTTCTTTGGATCCGGCGTCGTGTAACAAGCTCGCCGTCCATGGAGCCATGCGAGCTTGCCTCTGGCGAGCCCGTGCCGTGGAGCCACCCATGGAGGCACATGGGGAGGACAGAGCCTGCCGTCGGGGAAGGGCGTCGCTTCGGCAGGTTCCATCCATGACTTCTATGGAGGAGCTCATGGACGGCATCTTCTCCAGCTTGGTACCGCGTGGCCGTGCAGGCTTCCATGGCGAAGTAGCGGGCATCTTCTCTGGCCGGCGGCGCCTGGGAAGGTATCGGTGTGTGGGCCTGTGGCTGCACATGCCTAGCGTTGCGTGTGTGGGCTGCTGCCTTTGCTTGTTTCGTCGCGTGTGTGCGCGTTGCGCGTCACGGCGTGAGCAACCCGGCTGTAGCTACAGCCGGGTGGTAGTTAGGGCGTGTGCTACGCGTCAGTCGGGTGTAGCAAAGGTTTGCTACAGCCGCCTCCGCAGCCGTCGGATCTACTTAAGTGAAATGATCTCGCGCGTCCGATCTATGTAGCAAAAACGTTTCGCGTGTAGCACTTTGTATCTGTGTATGCAACATCGCATGTAGCAAAGAAATTTCAAAAATGCTACGTCCGATCTATGTAGCAAAAAAAAGTCAAACACAACATATTTTTTGTCGCATGTAGCACTGTATGTAGCAAAAAAACACAGATCCGTAAAGCTGGCGACATGTAGCAAAACGAATGTAGCACTTCAAACACAGCCATGTAACAAAAAAACACAATCTATGTAGCAAAACTCAATAAGAACATATAGCACAGGTGTGTAGCAAAAAAACCAGTCCGCAAAAAAATCCCCATTTGGTTACACAACAAAAATAGTGTAGCACTTCTCTTGTACTTACACACCAAAAACAATAAGAACATGTAGCACTTTTAAAACATCCATGTAGCAAAAACCAACACCACATCACTTTTGCAGAAATCATGTAGCACTTTGCTCATGCTTATACACCAAAAACGAGTCGCACATGTAGCAAAAGCACACACTGCATGCAACATCGAAAAATCCCCAGAAAAACTAACCTCCACCGTTGGTCATGTAGGCACCACCATGGCCGATTTGAGCTCGCCGAGATGAAATCCGCCACACCGGAAGTTAATTGAAGTCAGATCGAGTGAATCTCTGACCCATCCACTCACAGGACCTCCTCTTCTTTGGATCCGGCGTCGTGTAACAAGCTCGCCGTCCATGGAGCCATGCGAGCTTGCCTCCGGCGAGCCCGTGCCGTGGAGCCACCCATGGAGGCACATGGGGAGGACAGAGCCTGCCGTCGGGGAAGGGCGTCGCTTCGGCAGGTTCCATCCATGACTTCTATGGAGGAGCTCATGGATGGCGTCTTCTCTAGCCTGGTACCGCGTGGCCGTGCAGGCTTCCATGGCGAAGTAGCGGGCATCTTCTCTGGCCGGCGGCGCTTGGGAAGGTATCGGTGTGTGGGCCTGTGGCTGCACATGCCTAGCGTTGCGTGTGTGGGCTGCTGCCTTTGCTTGTTTCGTCGCGTGTGTGCGCGTTGCGCGTCACAGCGTGAGCAACCCGGCTGTAGCTACAGCCGGCTGGTAGTTAGGGCGTGTGCTACGCGTCAGTCGGGTGTAGCAAAGGTTTGCTACAGCCGACTTCGCAGCCGTCGGATCTACTTAAGTGAAATGATCTCGCGCGTCCGATCTATGTAGAAAAACGTTTCACGTGTAGCACTTTGTATCTGTGTATGCAACATCGCATGTAGCAAAGAAATTTCAGAAATGCTACGTCCGATCTATGTAGCAAAAAAAAGTCAAACACAACATATTTTTTTGTCGCATGTAGCACTGTATGTAGCAAAAAAACACAGATCTGTAAAGCTGGCGACATGTAGCAAAACGAATGTAGCACTTCAAACACAGCCATGTAGCAAAAAAACACAAGCTATGTAGCAAAACTCAATAAGAACATATAGCACAGGTGTGTAGCAAAAAAACCAGTCCGCAAAAAAAATCCCCATTTGGTTACACAACAAAAATAGTGTAGCACTTCTCTTGTACTTACACACCAAAAACAATAAGAACATGTAGCACTTTTAAAACATCCATGTAGCAAAAACCAACACCACATCACTTTTGCAGAAATCATGTAGCACTTTGCTCATGCTTATACACCAAAAACGAGTCGCACATGTAGCAAAAACACACACTGCATGCAACATCGAAAAATCCCTAGAAAAACTAACCTCCACCGTTGGTCATGTAGGCACCACCATGGCCGATTTGAGCTCGCCGAGATGAAACCGCCACACCGGAAGTTAATTGAAGTCAGATCGAGTGAATCTCTGACCCATCCACTCACAGGACCTCCTCTTCTTTGGATCCGGCGTCGTGTAACAAGCTCGCCGTCCATGGAGCCATGTGAGCTTGCCTCCGGCGAGCCCGTGCCGTGGAGCCACCCATGGAGGCACATGGGGAGGACAGAGCCTGCCGTCGGGGAAGGGCGTCGCTTCGGCAGGTTCCATCCATGACTTCTATGGAGGAGCTCATGGACGGCGTCTTCTCCAGCCTGGTACCGCGTGGCCGTGCAGGCTTCCATGGCGAAGTAGCGGGCATCTTCTCCGGCCGGCGGCGCCTGGGAAGGTATCGGTGTGTGGGCCTGTGGCTGCACATGCCTAGCGTTGCGTGTGTGGGCTGCTGCCTTTGCTTGTTTCGTCGCGTGTGTGCGCGTTGCGCGTCACGGCGTGAGCAACCCGGCTGTAGCTACAGCCGGGTGGTAGTTAGCATTTTCCATTTGTTTTCTAGTGTCCGGCCTATCCCGCACAAGGCGCGGTCCATGTGCGCGGCGCGCGAGTCGCGGATTCCTGGTCCTGGTCACCTTTCCTTTTCTGATACGCGCTGGGACCATATTTCCATTTTCGGGATGCTGTCTGATTCGGACGGGGGACACCCTGTAGCGCAAACGGGTGCCTAGGCATTGTTTAGTCGCGTCCTAGCCGGTTTTGCTAATCCGACTGCCAATTTGTTAAGTCTCGACCGGGGATAAGAACCATAGATCCGGCATTAAGATCTGTGCAACATTTTACATTTTCTGGACTTTGAAAATAAGCAGTGTCCTTTTTTCACTATGTGAAAACATTATTACATCACTGCGAATATTCTTACTAGACATGTACACAATTTTAACTCAGTTGACCGAGACTCACACACTCCTCTTGACTACTTATACTCACTTGGCCATACTCGTGTCCCTCGTCTAGAGGCCTGATACCAGTGCAATAATAGGTAAAGTTACCAACTCTCGGAAGTGGTATCAATCGCAAATAGGTCATCCAAACATAGAAATGTTTTAAACATGATGTTTAACACAAAGAACTAAGTGCAATACGAGAGATCAAACCATCACCCATCCTCCTGTTTTGCCTCGCGGTCGACGGCGACAAGCGTTTGTTAAGTCTCAGTAGGCGATAGGAACCATCAATCCGGCATTGAAATCCGTGCACAACTTTTACATTTTTTCCGGACTTTGATATAAGCAGTGCAATTTTTCACTATGTGAAAAATCATTACATCGCTGCAAATATTCTTATTAGAGTGTAACATATTAAAATTAAATGAGACTTAACTAATTCTCAGTTAACAGAGACTTAGACACTCCTCTTAACTATTTATACTCACTTGGCCATACATGGCGTGACCCTCCTCTTTAGGCCCGATAGTAAATTCACCAACTCTCGAAAGTGGTATGATTCCGCATGAGTCGTTCGATCCACATTGTGCGGCCGAGAAACGCGAGCACCCGATAAGCAAGAACGAGATCGAGAAGTTTTTAGAATTTGTGATTAAAATGCTAGAAAAAATGCGCCTGGTCCAATTAAAGTAATCCTAATTAAGTAGCAATTTTTTATGTTGATGCAAAAAAATAGAACCTATTCAATCAAATTACTCGATAATATCCCATTCACATTTGTTCATTTCTTAATCTCTCTGATAATTTCGGCTGACTTCGGACGACCATGTGTTTTTTTTTTGAAAGGAATGCGGTAGATGAAGCCCCTACAGCGGTTTTTTGTTAAATGGTAAGAACCCAAATCTGCGTCCGCGAGGACTTGAACCTGGGTGGTTGGGTTGTACATCCACTTCCCTAACCAAGTGAGCTGGGCACACTTCTTCCGACGACCATGTGTTGATTGCTAATTTGCTTAAAATGTAAGGTGTGGGCTGCAAAATTTGAAGGACCTCTTGACACCTATTGGATTTAGTTTATGAACTTTTTGGTTAAACTAGCAAGGTGGTCCTCGCAAATGCGAGGTCATCGTCTTTAATATGAAAGGGTCCAGGGAATTTTAAATTATATTTTAATTTGATATTATATTATGTCCTAGGAACTCATACGGCTCTACCACCAGTGCCACAAACTTAGATATGACATATGTAGGTACGTAGTATCTCTAACCAACAGTAATTTCCAGGCCAATGATTATTACGTCATTTCTCTAAACACACATATGTGTTATTTGTGTGTGATATAAGATTATCAAACAAACTATATTTATATGATGTATTAGGCGAGGTTAATATCAGTATTATATGTAGTTACAAAAGTCTTCATATTTTGGAAATAACAATAAAAGTTGTGAGTTTATCTTCTTTAGTACGATTGAAAGTTTCTGAGAAATAAATTGTGTTTTATGGATATCACATTATGTGAGAAAAAATAGTATGTCTCTGACGCCAACATAAATGATATGGTAAATAATATATCAAATATGTCGGCAATATCTTTAATTTCTGAACAACAGATTATTGTGTCACTTTTATAAACACATATATTTGTCATTTGTGCTTCATATTAAATTGGTAAACATAATTACATAATTATATGGTGTCTAATCAATAGGCGAGGTTAATGTTGGTATTATATATAGAGTTACAGAAGTCTTTCTGTTATGGCTGAAATAACAATAAGGGTAGGCATGTCAATTTCTAGCTGGTGTTTCCGTGATCTTTATCGAACTTATTTTCCTTGGGTGCAGTAATTAATATGTATCAATTGTGATACATTCCATTACAATTATGATGACTGATTGATTGATTTTGTATACATATAGCTGTCTAGAGAAATTATTTGGGGTATACAAACATAACAGAGTACTCAAGATTCATCATTCATATACTCTTTTATGTTTTGAAATCAGAATTTGAAATGTAGATGTCTTAGAGAACAAATGTGTGCTTGGATGGCTATAAGGGAGCTTGTATCTCTATTAACATGTCAACATCCTCGATAATAAGGAACATATGAAAACTGTGAGATTCATTAGGCTTCCAGGTAAGAACTATACAGAGCCTAGGTCTCTAGCATCTCATAACAACTCCTCTTCATGCCTTTTGTCACTTTGTATCGCAACAATCGTATTTTCCGTGATCGTTGTCGATTCTAGTGTCCGCATCCTATCGAACCCCTACGTTGTGGCATGTATTTTTTTTAATATTAGTATTCTTACATATATTTTCTAGATAATCTATTGGTGGTGATACTTATGAATATGTAGTATGTTTTGAACGCAGACAACATTGTCGTCGATAGTGGTGTCTTTGCCAATATTGACACTCCACAACTCTAGTCATTAGAAAACAACGTATGAGTGTGCATATTGTGGAAGTATTCGTATTCAGACTAATGCTCTCGGTACTGGCGCATCTGATATACGTTAAAAAAATCATGAAAGGTAAAAAATATCCTTATCTTTTTTGGGATAAAAAATGATTAAGTCTTGTATTCGTACAAAATGTTTGGTTGGGAAATGATTCTCATAGAAATCATGACAAAACATACAAATCTATGATGAATATAGCATGTATATAGTATCTCTTTTGGCAATCATTGGAGCCATAGTGAAATTAAAGTTACTCTCTCGCGAATTTTTTATACGGGTACAACACTTAATAATGTTTGTCCGACTGAAAGTTTCAGGATTTTTAAAGTTTTCAAAATACCTTTTTTAATATCGGGTGCGCTGGTATCCATGTGAACTAACGTATTTTTTGGTTAGTGTCATAGTAATAGTATGTCGATATCACATTTTGTGCTTAGAAAAAAAAGTCATGTACTCCACTCATCATGAACACACACAATAGACATATAACTATATAATTGCTACATGTGATATTAGTTTTCCTTTTTTTCGGATTCCTCTCTTTTCTTTCCGTGACGTAGCAGTTTTAATTGCGAGAATCAATTTGACACAATACGCCTAACATTTTTTTTTCGACACAATCGGTACACCCGGCCTTACTTTTCATTACCGATCAAATTAAGGAGTCTAAGTTAGATTAAATATACAGATAACATCCTATCAGCCTTTTTTTAAATCCACGTGAATTATGTGTACATGCACTATGCTGGCACGTAAAGGCGTGTATGCACAAATATGTGTCGTAATGTTTTACATATTAATCCGAACCGTAAAAAATGTTATTAATGAGTTTTTTTTTTTTTGCAGCTTATACACTTTGCCACCGCGTTTAGATTTTTTTTCTTCTAGTTATCACGTTCCAGGTACCTTAGAGCATGTACAACGGGAGACGCTTCAATAGGTGCTTAAGTGAAAAAGAAAAATACAATATATTCTGATTATGCGCTAAGCGCCTTACCTAGCAACGCTGAGCGCTTCGTTGGACGCTACAATGGAACGCTAGCGTCTGATCCTCTGCAACGCGAGGCGCTTCAGCCATGCCTTTTCCTTCTCTCTGTACCGACAGCTCCACCCAACGAGAACTTTCCTCTCCTTCTGAAGGCCTAGACTCCTGCCGCTCAAATCCATCGGGCCATGGCAGATCGCGCCCGCCGCCCGCGCAGCTCGAGTCTGTCGCCTGCGCAGCTCCTCGGCGAGCCCACAAATTCAGGCTACTCGGCTACCTGCATCCCGTCTGTTTTTCTCCTAATTAGTTCAGTATTCATACGCATGGATTCTCGCTGCATCTTGATTCTTGATTTCTCCAGGTCGGTGCTTGAGCTTCAAACGTTTCCACCGGCAATATGGAATCATCCCGCTACATCCACCGGCGACAGAGCATGCGCATGTTTTAATCAATAATTTGCTACTGCTACTTTGGACCAATCGATTCCGATTGCCAATTTCTGCTTTTAGGTCCTAGTACCGGATGAAAAAATTGTATATGTGCGTGATTTTTTTGATGGATTTCTACGATTCAGCTGGATTCCGTGAAGGAAAGCTATCCAATTATTTTTGTCTAGCGTCTGGCGCTAGCGCCCGCCGCTTGTCAATTTGGCATCTGCGAGGAAGAAATAGTTCAAGCGCCCGACGCAAGAAGTTGCGTCGACGCCAGGCAAAATCCCAGCCTCCACCGGGATTCGGGCATAACTACCAGGATTACGACCCTAGCGTCTGGTAAGCGCCTCCCGTTGTACATACCCTTATGTCAGTTAGAAAAGAAAAAACAAATGTGTTCCTTCCTTTCTCAGGTACGTTAGGTCAGTTAAAGAAAAACAAAGGTACGTAGTTTACTCCAGGTTGCGGAAAGTACTGTTTTTTTTTCATTTTGGAGATATCGTTCCAGCTAGCTGGTTTTTTTTTAAAACGGACAACTTATCGTGTCATGCTACCTAACCACTAATATTTCATTAAATCCTAACCACATATTTTAGATCTAACTACTAAATAATTTAGATGATGTGGCTTAACGTGGTGGCTTTATCAGATGCTAGCATGAATCTTGAAGCAAACCAAACATAATGAAATGTGAGATAAGAATGAAATTTGCTTAGAATGAAATGCTAGCATTTTATTTTTACCTCACAACCGAGCCACCGATCGAGGGACAGGTGCACAACCAGTGAACCACACTAGCTGACTAGATAGCTACTCATGCAGACATAAGGAACGCCACACGAGTGAGTCTCCAGTCCAGTCTCCACGGGAACAGATCAGAAAGGAGCAACATGCTCTGCGCTCCGCCGCAGATGCTGCGTCCGTCTCCACGGCCGCACCTGGCCGCTCCGCCGCGATGCTCCGGCAGCACCACGCCGCCGTCGCCCTCCTCGGCCGGGAGCATCCGGCGCCTGGTGCTCCAGCCCGAGGGCCGCGCGAAGCTGGACCCGCGCTCCGACCGCGACTTCTACGCCTTCCCGCGCCTCGTCAAGCACGTCGACGACGGCTTCCTCGCCGCGCTCACCGACCTCTACCGGGAGCGTCTGCAGCCGGAGTCGGACGTGCTGGACCTCATGAGCTCCTGGGTGAGTCACCTGCCCCCCGAGGTGCGGTTCCGGCGCGTCGTCGGCCACGGGCTCAACGCGCAGGAGCTCGCCAAGAACCCGCGCCTCGACTACTTCTTCGTCAGCGACCTCAACCGGGAGCAGCGGCTCGAGCTGGAGCCCGCCTCGTTCGACGCCGTCATCTGCACCGTCAGCGTGCAGTACCTGCAGTCGCCTGAGAAAGTACCCATTCTGTTCTTATCTTCTTCTTCTCTCCACCACACGTACAGTTGAGTCATGGTTTCTTCTGTGCAAGGTTTTCGCGGAGATCTACCGTGTGCTGAAGCCAGGGGGAGTGTGCGTCGTGAGCTTCAGCAACCGGATGTTCTACGAGAAGGCGATCGGCGCGTGGCGGGAGGGGTCGGCCTACAGCCGCGTCCAGCTCGTCACGCAGTACTTCCAGTGCGTCGAAGGGTTCACGCAGCCGGAGGTGGTCAGGAGGCTGCCACCCCCGGACGCCGCCGGCGGGAAGTCGGACTCGTCGCCGCTGGAGGCCCTGATGAGGCTGTTCGGGCAGGCCAACTCCGACCCATTTTACGCGGTCATCTCCTACAGAAACTTCAAGCCATTGTAAGCCATTCGGTTCGTCGTGCAGTACTGGTGCCGAGAGCAGAAAATATGCACATAGTGGTTGTCGATATTTTCTTTATACTAGTTGGCATGTACGTGCAATGCACGTCTTCACAATTGAATGGGATAATTTACAAGTAGTACGACTTCACAATTAAATGAGACAATTTATGTCTAAAAAAGGGACAATTAGAAGTAGGAAAAAACATACCTAGCTAGATTACTTCTTTTGATGAAGTCAATATTAACATAATACCTATCAATGTGGTACAATAACTCATCATCCGCAGGAACATCATGGCACTACGCGTCATGTGTGACGAAGCTAATGTCTAATTTTTGGGGCTGAACCACACTCCATAGTTGATCTAAAAGTTAAAAATTACAAATAAAAGACAGAAGAGCGTGAACAACAGATTAAGATCAATATAGAAAAACATAATATGAAAAAATCCTCAACTTGTCGTACTTGAGACACGAAAGTAAGACCAGCACGTGGATCTGGGCTTCATGTATTATCATCTTCACTTAATATGAGAATATTCATACATTTGAAATTGCAAAGTGGAACTTCAAGGTAAGATGTCTCATGGCAAAATGAGTTGATTTTGATGGAAAAATAGAAAGGACTCATCTTCAATAAAATACATATTAGGACATGTATTGAACACAACAGAGATCTACTTTTTGATCTACTATAAGTACATCGATCAGGCCTGACCGGATATCCTAAACGGCTCTCTCTGGTTTGAAAATTCTATGAAAGGAAAACTATGTTTTTCAGTTCTCGCGAAATAAAAAAATCCATGAATCATATGTCATGGCTTTTCTTCATAATATATCAGATGTCGAACAAATTTAAATAGGGTATATAATAATTTTATTGGAACATAAGTAATGTTATCTTCAGGAATTATTAGGGCGAAGACTGAAACTCTGATCAAAATACACAACGCCAGGGGCAGCTCTCTTACTTTGATTTTCTTGTATGGAAACTTCTGGAATGATTTTGAAGCGGCCGGGAGGTAACCCAGATAGCTAGATGATAAAGCTGACAGTTATAGGCAGACGTGCAGGTGCAGCACATGCTTAGCTCCTCGGACATGCGCTGCTTGCCGTGGCGTGTCACCGGTCTTGTACGACAGCTGCAGCCCATCAAACTGCATGACACATGTACTTCTCGGCACACCATCTCTCCCAATCTCCTCAACTCTCCGCATATATCCTTCTCCGTCTCTGCAAACACAGCGGCAGCAACCCAAATCCCCTTGTCCTGATTCACTCGTGTTGCAAATATGCGCTCCAATCTTCTCCACCGATCCATCCTCTCCCTGGCACCTCTCTCTCTCTCACCCAAACTCATCTTGATTCTTCTTTCTCTCTATACAGCCAAAGTGTAGTAGATAGCCGCGGTGGCGCGTAACCCAGGCGACGGGGAGACGGAAGAACCTTGAACCTGCGACATCTCTCGGAGAAGCCGGGCGGCCATGGAGGCAGGCGGGCGCACCGTGGATTTCACCTGCCGAACAGGGAGCGGTGGGCTGTGTTGTGGACTTGTGGTGAGGAGAAGACGATTTTTTTTCTGGCTGGCACCGGGGCGCGCTAGCGAGGGAGGGCCGGCGGCGGTGTGTCGATGGTGGGCGCGCGTAAGCCTCGAGCGAATCGAGTTGAATGAGCTTCATGCCTTCATGGTCTTCCGCTCTGGCGCAAGGGCAGGATGCGAGGAGGCCCAACGGGGAGCAGCTGTTGAATCGGGCCATCCGTGCCCTGCTTGCACGAGCGGCCGTTCTGCACTGAGATCTTCATGGGCTGGAGACGGCCGAGATAGAGGCGGCCGACGAGTCGGGGAAGGGCAGCGACGGCGCAAAGAGGAGATGAGTACGACGGGGATTTTCTTTCGTGAGAACAACGGCGGGCAGCCGGAGAAGCACGCGGCCCTCGGCTCTCCCTCGTGTGTAAACGCGCCAACCGCGTATGCGGTGATGGTTGCTGCACGGAGCTCGCGGCGTGTAGCCTAACGTCCTCGCCCAGGCACTGCGGCGGCGTGAATGGCCGGTGCATCGGGCAGATCGTGTCAGCGGCGTGGGTAGGGATTTACAGCGTGTTGTCTCCGGTTGGGTGAAACGTTGGATTTGGATGAGTTTACCGGTAGGATGGCAATTTGGTTGTATTATGTGATTTGGTGGAGGGCAAAACGGTCCAAACTGGACAATGTTGAGTTGTCAAACATTGGGACGATCTGGACACGAGCCGCTACCTAGGTTCAGGCCCACCGAGAGGTGTAAAAGCCCTACGTCCTGCTAAGATGTATTGCACTGCTTGGAGAGGTTCACAGTACAAGGGTGCTTGCCGAGGGCACTGCTATGGCTATGGTGGACTATGGTGGAATGAGCTCCGTCTTCTTCTCAGGCGTAGCTCCTTGGTTGTGGAATGTGTTGGTGAATGCGGGATCCCCCTCCTAGGTCGTACACTGGCTCCTTATATACCGGGCTTGGTCCTCTTCCCCGAAAATCTCCGGCGGAAGGGATACCACAATGCCGCCGAGTTGGAGCACAGCGCACAGCGTCGGGGGCGTCTATGGACACGGTCCATGGCAAGGAGCACGTCGTCTTGGCAGAAAAAGCCACCGTCCAACCAAGACGGTGGGCTGGCGCTGCAGGGCTTTGGGGCGTGCCCCACGGTGAGTCTTGGAGTCCGCTTTGTTTGCCGCAGCTCCTTTGACCACTTTATACACGAGAATGGCAACTGCGGCGTCTCGTCATCGCGCGCAGGTGCGCGCGTCACTCTGCGGCGGGCGCAGAGCCCATGTGCGCTCTGCAGCGGTGCAGGAGCTTGCTTCCACTTGAAGGAACCCCGCGAGGCCTGAACCCTCGCCGAGGTTTTGTAGCCGTTGACTTCTCGCGAGGGAAAACCTCCCGAGGGTGGCGCGGAGACGCGCCAGGGCCTGAAGATCTTCTAGGAGAGGCCTTCCCGAGGCAGAGGTCCCTCTCGAGGCCTCCAGGCCGATCGTTTGGTCCTTAGCAGAAATGCTCGGTCGAGCAAATAAGCCCTCGCGAGGGAAAATGCCTCGCGAGGCTCGCCAGGCTGAAAGCCTGGTCCTTAGCAGAAATTCCTGCGGAGCGTTCGAGGGCTGTGGCAGGCCGGCCCATGATACCCTGGTTTTCACTGGGCCGACAGTAGCCCCCGGGCCCGCGATGGGCACGTGGAGCTCCTCAGGCGGAGGCGAATCGTCGTGGGCCCAAAGAAGCCTGCGAAGCCCGAGACACGTGGAGCGTCACGGCCGGGCACGATCCCACGATCTCCTCTGAAGTAACGGGCGTGGTGGTGGGTCCCGCCACGTCCCTGTAACGGCTCGATGAGCCGATATAAGGCGAAGAGCTCGGCGCAGGCGGCCATTACTCACTCGTTCCCCTTTCCCTCCTTCTCCCAGCGCTCAATCCCCAATCTCCTCCTTCGCGACCTTGCTGCAATGGCGCCCAAGAAAGCCACCGCTGCTTCGAAGGGCAAGGCAGTGGCGCAGGGCGGCGAGTCCGCTGAGGCGCAGCGGGACGGCGACTTCGAGCCGGCTCTGAGCGGCTCCCGCTTCGAGACGGAGGCGCAGCTGGACAAGGTGCGCCACATGGCGGCTTCGAAGACCAACGAGCACGGCGCCACGGTGCTCAAGCGCGCGGGCAACTCCCACGGCAGCTTCTACCCCATCTTCATGCACTCTCTCTTCGCCGGGCTCGTTCCTCCCTTCTCCGATTTCTTCCTGGCGGTCCTGGAGCGCTACCAGATCCAGGTTCTCCATCTCCACCCCAACTCCATCCTCGTCCTCGCCATCTTCGCCTACCTCTGCGAGGCGTACATCGGCATTCCGCCTTCGGTGGACCTCTTCCGCAGCTTCTACGCGCTCCGGTTCACGGCGAACAAGGAGCGGTCGGGTGCGTGTCCTTCCGCATCACCGACGGCATGAAGGGCGTCTACATCCCCATCGCGCGGAACGGCGAGAACATCGTGACCAGCGTGACGAAGAAGGTGGAGGACTTCCGCAAGCGCTGGTTCCTCATGCAGTTCGGGAGCCAGAGCGCCTTCTTCGAGCTGCCTGAAGCGCCTCCGACGAAGAGGGCGAGCTGGTCCTCCAAGGGCTCAAGGGCGCGACGCTTGGCCCTGTGGTGAGGCGCTTGAGGGACCTCCGCGAGGCCGGCCTCACCGGGCAGATGGTGGCCAAGGACTTCGTGAGGCGCCGCATCGCTCCGCTCCAGAGGCACGCGGACGCGATGTGGCTGTACTCCAACCAGGGGACAAGATGCGCCTGAGCGCTACCCTCTACACGAAGGAGGAGTTGCACGCCCTCATGGAGACTCTCTTCACGTCCCCAGACATCCCCGCCCCACTGACCAGACTGTGCCGCTTCATCGGATCGATCTCGGGCGCCGCGTCTCGCATGTGCAGGCGATGCCGAAGTTCGACCAGTGGGGCCTGGTGCCTAAGGGGCACGTTGGGCCTCGCGAGGACCCGGAGTCTGCGGCGCAGGGGGCGCCAGTTGAGGGCGATGAGGAGACGACGGAGACGCCCGCAGAGTCCGATGCGGGCGCGACCGGCGCCTCGGGAGACGCCGCTTCCTCGGCGGGAATTCGAGCGCCTCGAAGAGTGCGGCGCCTGAAGCTGAGGTCCACGAGATCTCCTCAGGCAGCGGCGACGAGTTCGTGGTTGCCCCCTCGCGGCGTGTTGAGGGGAGGAGGGAGCGACGATGACGATGCTTCGTCGGGCCACTGCGAGCCTCGCTCCAAGGCGATCCACGACAGGAACGCCGGGGCCCAGGAGGAGACAGAGGCACGGACGAGCGCGGAGCCCAGTGCTCCGCCCGCGAAGCGGAAGAAGAGGAAGTGGGTCGACACCGCGGCGTAAGTTTTTGTACTCCCTTTCCTGTTTGATGTTGTTCTTGGTGTATGCCTCTCGAGGGGTTTCTGAGTCTTTTCCTCTCCAGACGCACTGAGGAGCCAAAGAGGCGGAGGCTCCGGAGACTTGGAGAGATCTCCGGCTCTGCCGCGGCGTCCGCGACGCCCACAACTGAAGAGGTGCACCACGAGGCCACCGCTTCCTCTCCCGAGGCTGCGACGCCACCTCCTGGGGCGGAGGAGCGCCACGAGGAGAGGGAGGAGGAGGCTGAGGTGACGACGCCGCCGCCTTCGCGGCCTGACGCTTCTCCCGCGCAGCAAGAGAAGACGCCGGAGATGGACGCGGCAAGGACCACGCCGCCGGCGAAGGAGGGCACGGCGGGAACAGCTGCGTCTGCAGAGACGCACGTGACGTCGACATGGAGGACACCACGGTGCCGTCGCCTCCACCGAGCTCGGGCCTTGGAGGGCCTACGGTGGGCGCTGAGGCTGCCGCGGGGACGGCCTCAGCAGAGAAGGCCAACCCTGCTCCTGAGGAGGAGAGTGCTCCCCAGGGGCAGAAAGATGGCGGAGCTGATGGTGGGGGCGCCTCGAGCCCCCAGAAGGCTCCCAGCGCAGAAGGCGAGGGGGGCTCTCGCCAGAGCCCCCAGAAGGCCCCTTGCACGGAAGAAGAGGGAGGCTCCCAGCAGAGCCCCCAGGCGCGCCTCGAGGACACCCAGAGCCCAAGGCGCGATGCCCCGGAGTCCTCAGCAGGCGCTGGCGCTTCCAGGCCCTCTGGAGAATCGTGGGCCCTAGCCTTGCTGGGTCGGCGCCCTGTCGCAGCTCGCCGAGAGGCCGTCCTTCGCTCGGCGAGGGAGGTGCTCGATGGGCTCGAGGCCCAGCTCGCTGAGGAAGACCGCACCAGGGCGGAGGAGGTCGCCGAGCTTGCGCGGGGCTGGGCTTGCCTCCAGGAGACCGTGGAGCGCTGCCGCCGGAAGGACGAGGCAGCCCAGGCGCAACGCGAGGCGGCGCTGCGCTCTGCTGAAGAGATCCGCATCAGCGTGGTCCGCGAGGTCGAGGAGACCCTTGCGGACCTGAGCGCTAAGCGCGAGGCTCTCGAGGCGGAGACGGAGGCCAAGCATCAGGAGCTGGCGGCGCGCGAGGCGGCGGTCTCCACCAAGCACAAGGAGCTCCTAGACCGCGAGGCGGGATCATTGCCGAGTCGGAGACCGTGCGGCAAGGCCTGGAGAAGCTCCGCGAGGACCTGCGTGTCCGTGAGAACCAGATGGTGCAGCGCGGGCAGAACTTGATGCCCGCGAGACCGAGCTACGCAAGCGCGAGGAACAGGTCGAACAGATCGAGAAGGATCAGTCTGCGCAGCGGGAGCACCTGGAGTCTCGCGAGAGCAAAGTCACTCAAGACGAGGCGTTCTACCAGAAGCGCCTCGCGCTGACCAACGAGAACCTCCGCAAGAAGGAGGAGCAGCTGGCGGAGGAGTCCGCGACCAAGGAGCAGCTCTTCCGCGACAATTGCAGGAAGGACTTCGCGGACAAGGCCAAGAAGCAGGAGGCGCGCTTCACGAAGAGACGCAACGAGCTCGAGGCCCGCATCAGGGAGCTTGAGGCTCAGAAGAAGCGATTCGACTCCCGCCTTCATGACGCTGTGGAGGCTCGGAAGCACGCGGAGCAGGACCTTGCCTCCTTGACGCAGGACATGAACGAGATGCAGCAGCAGGTGGGGCCTGTTGTGGAACTCGTCGAGGAAGCTCGGCGGAGCGCTCTGACTGCGCAGGTCTTGTCGCGCCAGCGGGAGCGCATGTTTGCTTCCTTGGTGAGGCGTGCGCGCCGTTGCGGGCCGCCTGGGGACCGAAGCCCCCAGGCTCTCTGTCGAGGGGAACTCCGACGTCGCCACCTACCTTGGCTTCTTCGAGCAGCTCCTCACCAAGTTTGAAGAGGTCGTGACGAACCTCGACGACTTGGTCGACACCGAGAGCCGCGAGCTCCTTGGCGTCGCGGTCGGCCAAGTCTTCGCCAACCTTGCACACCTCCACCCCGGCTTCGATTCGCGTCTGTGATGGAGCCTCTGGAGAAGGAGCTCGCCTCGAAGCTGGACGCCTCGGTGTGGGACGACGTGGAGAAGTACACTCAACGCTTCAAGAGGGTCGAGGTCGAGGAGAGCGACGACGAGGCTGGTGCTGAGGAGGTGGATGACGAGGACGTCGACGGCGACGACGACAACCCCGCTGCTTAGGTTGCCCCTGTAGAGAGATGTGCCAAGGGCATAGTTATCTTAAGACTTGTTGCTTTTATTTCGTGCTGGTTTGTAAAGACACTTTACTTTGTGCAAGTGTGAGTGCCCCTCGGGAGGCCTTTTATCTGTTCCCTCATGTCTTTTTCGCTCTACGTCGTTAGGACCCTGCTCTTAGCGCAAATAGCACCGCCGCTTCGGTATGCCGGAGTCAGGGCTCGACAAGGCCGGGGGGTGCGTAAGGCTTAGAGAGGTAAGAGCCCTCGAGGCGCGATGCTCAGGGGCTCCCCTTTGACGTGCAAGCAGCCCATGAGGCGTAAGAGAGAAAAGAGAGGCTCGAGGGGCGACAAAACCAGCGAGAGGGAAAAGAGCTCATGAGGCGTAAGTTCTGGACTTAGCTCTGGCGAGACGCCTGCTTTGTAGAGGGTGTTGTGTTCCTGGTGAGGTGTTCTCCCTCTCGAGGCTGCCTGAGGCTGGCTTGGAGCTTTTGGAGCCCTGCAAGGCGTCTTGTTCCCTGTGTTGGAGAGAGAGAGAGCGAACCCACAAGCAAAGCATAGTTGTACAACTCATGCGCGCTCATAGATTTCCTCATGGGTATCTCACGAGGAGAATAAGCACCAAGGTCCTTGGTGAGGTGACGTGCATGGGAGCTAACCCACGAGTCAGAGCTCTTTGGTGAGATAACGGTCGTGGGCGGAGAGCCACGAGTTAGAGCTCGGATCCTTTGGATTTTACGATGCTGCTGGGATGCTCCCGAGACACAGGCACCGTGCTCAGCCCCCGCTCGCGAGGTGCGCATGGGGAAAAATGTGAGCGCGAATGAAATGTAAGAAAAAACTCACCAAGCAATATTACATAACGGCGCCGAAGCGCAATAGGTTCATGATGACCTGAAATTGTTCATTACACTTGGCGAGGCCAAGACAAAGTCCGCCATGTCTGGGCATGGGGTTCCACATGGAGTGGCTGAGGCTTCCCGCGGCCCGTGGCACGCGTTGTAGGAAACTCTCAGTGGAGATGGCCCTCGTGAAGGGAAAGCTTGGTGAAGCTGGGAGGTGAAGACGCGTGCTTCCCTCTTGAGACAAAAAATGCCTGCCGCGACGTGATCACGGGTAGAACTTGCGTAGGTGCTCGATGTTCCATGGATTTTTGATCGGATCGCCGTCTTCCGTCTCGAGCCGCACCGCCCAGGCCTGGCGATGTGCGCGACCCTGTAGGGGCCTTCCCACATGGGTGAGAGCTTGTGGAGGCCTTCTCTGGAGAGGATCCTCCTGAGGACGAGATCGCCTGTCTCGAGGGTGCGCGGCCGTATGTGGCGGCTGTGGTAGCGGCGCAGGTCTTGCTGGTACTTCGCCGCTCGGAGGGCGGCACGGCGGCGTAGTCCATCGAGCAGCAGCAAGTCGTCGTTGTGGAGCTCCTCTTGGTTGTCCTCGTTGAAAGCAAGGATCCGTGGGGACCCATGCTTGATCTCGGTGGGGAGGACTGCTTCAGCGCCATAGACGAGAGCGAACGGCGTTTCTCCAGTGGGCTTCGTGGCGGTGGTGCGGATGGACCAGAGCACGGAGGGGAGCTCTTCAATCCAGTTCTTGCCGTGGGCCTTGAGGCGATTGAAGCTTCTTGTCTTGAGGCCCTTGAGCACTTCTGCGTTCGCCCGCTCAGCCTGCCCGTTGCTTCGTGGATGAGCCACCGAGGCGAAGCAGAGCCGTGTGCCGAGACTCTCGCAGTAGGCCCTGAAGATGCCGCTGGTGAACTGCGAGCCGTTGTCGGTGATGATGCGATTTGGCACGCCGAAGCGACAGGCCAGGCCTCTGATGAATTTCACCGCTGATCTCGCCGGGATGGTGCGCACCGCTTCAACCTCCGCCCATTTGGTGAACTTGTCGATGGCGACGTAGAGGTAGCGGTAGCCCCCGCTGGAGCGTGGGAAAGGTCCCAGGATGTCCAGCCCCCAGACCGCGAAGGGCCAGGAGAGAGGGATGGTCTGGAGCCCCAGTGCGGGCTGGTGGACTTGCTTGGCGTGGAACTGGCACGCCTCGCAAGCCTGGACAACGGCGGTTGCATCTTGAAGTACTGAGGGCCAATAGAAACCACTCCTGAAGACTTTCCCTGCGAGGGTGCGTGATGATGAGTGGTGGCCACATTCTCCACTGTGTATGTCCTTGATCAGCTGGCGGCCTTCTTCAGGGGGGACGCATTTTAGTGCAACTCCATTTGGACGCTTGCGGTACAGGTCTCCCTCGTGAAGGCAGTATGACTTGGCCTGGCGAGCAACTCTCTCTGCTTCTGCGTCCTCTTCAGGGAGGACTCCGTCCCTGAGGTACTCCTTGAGCTCATCGATCCAGCCCGTCTCTTGGTGTGTCATGGCCAGCAGCAGGCGTTCCCCTGTGGGTGGACCGCAGCTGGTGCTCCAGATGTTGGTGGTGGTGGGAGCTCTTCGTCCATGTTCATTCACGCTTCTTTTGGCTGTTTCACCGATGCCCTGGTGAGCCTCTCCTCGAACACGCCCGCCTGCTGGGCTTCTCTGCGTGATGCTCGCCTGGCGATGTCGTCGGCCTCCTGGTTCTCCCTTCGTGGGATGTGCCTGAGCTCCATCCCCTTGAAGTGTTTCTCGAGCTTGCGGACCTCCTCGAGGTAAGCGGCCATATGGCCGTCCTTAGGCGTGTAGCTCTTGTTGGAGAAGTTGACGAGGAGCTGGGAGTCGCCCTTGATGAGTAAGCGCTTGATGCCGAGGGCGATTGCGGCTCTGAGCCCGGCGAGGAGGCCCTCGTACTCGGCGATGTTGTTGGAGACCTTGTCTGTCGTGAAGCACAGCTGGACGGCGTAGTAGAGCTTGTCGCCCTTGGGTGAGGTCAGGACGACGCCAGCCCCAGCGTTCTGGCATGCGAATGCTCCGTCGAAGTGCATGGTCCAGTGGCTTGGCCCGTGTCTCCTGCTGGCGTGGATTCTGCCTCATGAGGCTCTTCTTGCTGCGTGTCTGTCCACTCGGCGACGAAGTCAGCCAATGCTCTCCCCTTGATGACCCTGGTGGTGTCGAAGCGCAGGCCAAAAGGTTGCAGCTCAATGTTCCACCCTGCGACGCGGTCAGTGGCGTTTGGATTGCGCAGGATCTGCTCCAGAGGGAATGATGTGACCACCGTGATGGGGTGGCCCTGGAAGTAGTGGCGCAGCTTCCTGGAAGCGATGAGGAGCGCGAGGAGGAGCTTCTGCTGCATAGTGTACCGCTCGCGAGCATCTCGCAGCACAGTGCTGACGAAGTAGACGGGATGCTCGACGAGGGCTGTCGATGGTGACGCAGCGCTGGGTTCCTCGGGAGCCTTGTCGAGCCTCTCGAGAGGTGGACCCTCGACGAGGGTGCCTTCTGGTTGCGCGGGCTCGGCATGGGGCTCAGGGCCTGAAGAGGATGTTTCCTTGTCGGGGGGATCTGGGCTTGGCGTGGCGGTGTCCTTCTTGGCGAGGACTGGCTCTTCCCTTTCTGCCACCAAGGCTGCGCTCACTGTTTGTGGAGTGGCTGATAGGTACAGCTTCAGATGCTCGCCGGGCCTTGGGGCAACCATGACAGGTGGGCTAGCCAAGTACTTCTTCAGGTCTTCAAATGCCTTGTCCGCCTCAGGCGTCCACTTGAACGTGCCAGACCGCTTCATGAGCTTGAAAAATGGCAGCGCCCTCTCGCCGAACTTGGAGATGAAACGGCCGAGGCTGGCCATGCATCCCGCGAGGCGCTGCATGTCCTTAAGGCGACGAGGTGGCTGCATCTCTTCTATGGCTTTGATCTTGTCAGGATTCGCTTCTATGCCGCGGTGAGACACTAGGAACCCGAGGAGTTTGCCTGACGGTACCCCGAAGACGCACTTGGCGGGGTTCAGCTTGATGCTTACTTTGCGCAGGCTGGCAAAGGTCTCCTCGAGGTCCTCCATGAGGGTGTGCTCTTCGCGAGTCTTGACCACGATGTCGTCGACGTAGGCTTCTGCATTTCTTCCCATCTGAGCCCCCAAGGCCTTCCTCATGAGCCTCTGGAAGGTGGCGCCGGCGTTCTTCAGGCCAAAGGGCATGCAGACGTAGCAATACACACCACAAGGGGTGAGGAATGCTGTCTTCTCCTCATCCTCCTTCGCCATCTTGATCTGGTGGTAGCCTGAGAAGGCATCCAGAAAACAGAGGAGGTCGCAGCCGGCGGTGGAGTCCACGATCTGGTCTATCCGAGGCATGGGGTACGGGTCCTTGGGGCAGGCCTTGTTGAGGTCGGTGTAGTCGATGCAGAGCCTGCCGCCCCCGGTGTGCTTGGGAACGACCACCGTGTTGGAGAGCCATGTGGGGTGTGGAACTTCTCTGATGATGTGCGCTTCTTTTAACTTCTCTACTTCCTTGATGATGAACTCTTGCTTCTCTGGCGCCTGGCGCCGTGCTTTCTGCTTCACGGGGCGTGCGTTTGGACACACGGCTAAGTGGTGCTCGATCACCTCCCTCGGTACTCCGGACATCTCTGACGGTGTCCATGCGAACATGTCAGAGTTTGCCCTGAGGAAGGCGACGAGCGCGCTTTCCTATTTGGGAGGCAAGCCAGCGCCTATGGTGACGCTAGCCCCCGAGCCGCTGGCGTCCAGTGACACCTTCTTCGTGGCTGCCTGCTCCTGTGAGAACAGCTGCTTCTTCTTCGCGGGCCTCTCGAGGGGCTCCATGTCCTCATCAGCGGGGAATGCCACGGCAGCGGCCTTGTAGGCGGTCTCGACAGAGCGCATTGCGTCCTGGACTTGACCGTGGATGGCGATGGTGCCGCCGCTGCCTGGAAGCTTGACGATGTTGTAGGCATGGTGAGTGACAGCCATGAACTTCGCGAGGGCGGGGTAGCCGAGGATGGCGTTGTAGGGCAGGCCAATGTGTGCGACGTCGAAGTCGATCTGCTCGGTGCGGTAGTTCTGCGGCGTGCCGAAGGTGACCGCGAGCCTCACCTGCCCCAGAGGTGTGGTGAGCCACTTGTCACCCCCGTGAAGGGCCTAGAGGGCATGAGCCACTCGTAGGGCACTTGAAGCTGCTCGAAGGTCTCGACAGAGATGACGTTCAAGCCCGCACCCCCATCTATAAGCGTCTTGGCGACGGCGATGTTGTTGATGATGGGGGTGCACACCAGTGGGATGGTGCCTACTGCCTTGGTCGACTTGGGGTGGTCCTTGGAGTCGAAGGCGATGGTGTACTGTGACCACTTGAGGGGCTGGGAAGCCTCAAGCCCTGGAAGCGCTGCGCTGACCTCGCGAGAGAATTGCTTGAAGTGGTTGTTGGACTTGGGCGCTTGGGACCCGCCGAGGATGCAGGCTATTGCCCCCTGAGGGGCCTGGTAGCCCCCAGGGTTCTCGTCGGGGAGGTTGCCGTTTTGCCCAGCGTTATTCCCCCGAGCCCTGTGCTGGAAGTTGTGGCGTCCACCTCCGCGGCCACCACGGCCTCCGCCGCGGCCGCCGCGGCCCTGGTTCTTCTCCCGCTCCTTGCTGAGCTGCTTGAGCTCCCAGCAGTCTCAGTGGCGTGGTTGTGCCTGTTGTGGTAGATGCAGTATGGGCGATTGTCCGCCTTTTTCTCTTCAGCCGCCGGAGAGGCCTCGCGAGGCTGCTTTGCGTCAGGCTCTGCCGCGAGGATGGCGGTGGTCTTGCGCTTCTCTGCAGGCTTCTTCTTGCTCCTGGACCCCTCTGGAGGGTCCTCCTCCACTTCCTTCTTGACGAAGAGGAGGCCCTCTTCAGCCTTGGCGCACTTGTCAGCCAGATCAAAGAGCTTCACCACAGAGGAGAGGGTGTCGTGGATGCCGAGCTTCTCGAGCATCCTGTGGTTCGTGACGCCCTCCCTGAAGGCGGAGATGACGTGCGAGTCCGGGATGTTCGGAATCTTGTTGCGGACCTGGCTGAAGCGCTGGATGTATCTGCGGAGGGTCTCGTCAGGCTTCTGGCGCACCGCGCGAAGGTCGTTGTAGGTGAGTGCGCGTTCGTAGGTGCCCTTGAAGTTGGCGACGAAGACCTTGCAGAGGTCCTCCCACGTGTCGATGGTGTTCTCGGGGAGGTTCATGAGCCACGAGAGCGCGGAGTCCTTGAGCGCCATGGAGAGCCAGTTGGCCATCACCTTGTCGTCGCCTCCGCAGCTTGGATGGAGACGGTGTAGAGCTGCAGGAACTCCAGAGGGTTGGTCCTGCCGTCGTAGCGTGGAGGGAGGTCTGGCTTGAACTTCACAGGCCAGACGACGGGCGCAGGTTGCGGGTGAAGGCGGTGCAGCCCGTGGCGTATGTCACGGCGCCACCAGCGAGTACGCCGCGGTTCTGGCGACCTGCAGCGGCAATCTCCTGCACGACGCGGTTGTGGCGGTCCCTCTGGCGCTCGATCTCCACGCGGGCATCCGCCGGAGTCCGCTGCACGATCTGGCAGTCGTGCGGCGAGGATGCGTGCGACGCGGCGCGGTGGTTTGCTGCCGGAGCTGCAGCTGGAGGAGGTGGCGGAGGCGGAGGGGGAGGAGGAGCGCCGTGCGCTATGTTCCCCTCGCGTCCGGAGTGGCGCACCAGCGAGCGAGAGGGCTGGTGCTGCAGTGGTGGCGGCAGGAACGGCGGCGGCGTTGATGAGCTCCTCGAGACGCCCAAGCCAGTTGTCGTGGCCCGCCTGCGTGGGACGGTAGCGCAGCAGCTCTTGCGCCATCAGCAGCGCGGTGGCTGGACTGGGCGCTGCTCGGCCCATCGTGGAGGCGCTCTCGCGCCTGGATGGGTGCAAGGAGGAAGCTCCCTCGTCCTCGCCGTCGATGCCGCCGTCGTTGCCGCTGCCGTTGCCGCCGTCGTCCTCAGGGTGCTCGACGCGCGGCTCGGCGTTGCGCTCTGAAGCGCGGTTGGCGCGTGGGCGACCACGCGGGTTGTGGTTGGCGGCGGGCTCGGTGTTGGCCCTGCCGGACGTCCGTCGCGCGAGACGCGCAGCTCGCGTGTCAGTCATGGCGCGGAGAGGTTGAAGAAGTTGAAGACGCGCCTCAGCCCCCTACCTGGCGCGCCAAATGTCGGAGACTAGTCCCAGGAACTAGGGGTGTCTCTCAAGTGCCAGGAAACGAGTAAGGGGCTGAACACAACGTCAAACAAATCCTCAACAACCTCGGCGACGGTGCTCGTCGAGCTCGGTGAGGAACATCACGGCAGAGAGGTAACACGAGCCGCTACCCAGGTTCAGGCCCACCGTGAGGTGTAAAAGCCCTACGTCCTGCTAAGATGTATTGCACTGCTTGGAGAGGTTCACAGTACAAGGTGCTTGCCGAGGGCACTGCTATGGCTATGGTGGACTATGGTGGAATGAGCTCCGTCTTCTTCTCAGACGTAGCTCCTTGGTTGTGGAATGTGTTGGTGAATGCGGGATCCCCCTCCTAGGTCGTACACTGGCTCCTTATATACTGGGCTTGGTCCTCTTCCCCGAAAATCTCCGGCGGGAAGGGATACCACAATGCCGCCGAGTTGGAGCACAGCGCACAGCGTCGGGGGCGTCCATGGACACGGTCCATGGCAGGGAGCACGTCGTCTTGGCAGAAAAAGCCACCGTCCAACCAGGACGGTGGGCTGGCGCTGCAGAGCTTTGGGGCGCCCCCACGGTGACGTCGCAGTTGGAGCGTAGCGGCGGCCGGCCGCTTTATCACCAATTTGGCAAGTCTTGGAGTCCGCTTTGCTTGCCGCAGCTCCTTTGACCACTTTATACACGAGAATGGCAACTGCGGCGTCTTCGTCATCGCGCAGGCGCGCGCGTCACTCTGCGGCGGGCGCAGAGCCCATGTGCGCTCTGCAGCGGTGCAGGAGCTTGCTTCCACTTGAAGGAACCCCGCGAGGCCTGAACCCTCGCCGAGGTTTTGTAGCCGTTGACTTCTCGCGAGGGAAAACCTCCCGAGGGTGGCGCGGAGACGCGCCAGGGCCTGAAGATCTTCTAGGAGAGGCCTTCCCGAGGCAGAGGTCCCTCTCGAGGCCTCCAGGCCGATCGTTTGGTCCTTAGCAGAAATGCTCGGTCGAGCAAATAAGCCCTCGCGAGGGAAAATGCCTCGCGAGGCTCGCCAGGCTGAAAGCCTGGTCCTTAGCAGAAATTCCTGCGGAGCGTTCGAGGGTTGTGGCCGGCCGGCCCAGGATACCCTGGTTTCCATTGGGCCGACACCCCGCTTAGTCCGATCACTTCAACGGCGACTCGAACTCGGGTGGGCTGGGCGCACACTTGCAGCCACTGGCACTGCGCCAAGATACTTTGTTATTTTCGTACGAAGCAGATCGCGCAGTTTTTCCACAACTATGAGTATCTCCCCCGCTTATCATGGCCGTCGATTTTGCATCCATCAAACAATATTATTCTTATTGATTGTTGTATTAATAAAACAAAAAATATATGTTAACGCGGGGTTTTAATTTTTTGTCAATGCATGCAAAGAATTTTCTTGTTAGTACATGAATCTAAAAATAAATTACATAAATCCAGAAATTATTGATAATATATTGATATTTCAAGATTTATTGATAATTTGTGCATGGATGGTAAAACATTTGGATGTGTCAGATAAGCGGGGGAGATCCTCATAGTTGTGGAGTTGTATTTTCCTGAAGAAGATAGGAGACGGAGAACAGGGAGAGAGCACACCACGGCGACGACCACAACACGGCTCGGTGCAGCGGCTACGGAAAGCATGGATCAAGCTAAACACAACGCTCGACGTGTGGCGGCCACACCGCCGACAGAAGGAAGGAAAACAACTTGGTAGATTAAATCTTGATTTTTTGCATCTGCGTTGTCAAGTTCGTTGTATATGTAGTCCGGGTTCTAAGAATTGTGGCGGGAGTTTGAAGGGGGGAAATAATTGCGGGAGTTTCGGCACTGAGCCCTGCCATATTTTCACGTGCGCACACGAGATCATACCATCTACATGCTCGCAGGAGTTCGACGTCGCGTTACCCAACCCTGACCGACAAAGCACGTGAAAAGGGTGACTCTGGGCTGCATGAGGAGTGCTTTAAGTTTAATGCGGGAAACAACCCCGATTGGACGAGGCAAATAAATGGCATATTTTCGAACCCCAGAAACTGACTTGGGCAACCAAACACGCCCATAGAGCATCTCCTGTAGATGATGCAAAATAGGCTCATGCCCAAAAACTGATTTGTATATCACCAAATGCTAAAAATGCAGCTCTAAAATATGATGTATCCCTAAATGGTGATAAATTTTTTGGGTATGCTCTAAATTTTCAGCTTTGGGGATGCAAAGGTACATTGCCAATAGGGCCGCCCAAAAACGCACTTCGTTGCCACACGAAGCCTAACTTTCCGTCGTCAACTTTCCTTTCCCCTCCAAGCACCAAGCCACACACCGCCGCCAGCGACCAAATTCCACTGCAGCCGCTTCGCCCCGCTCTGCCCTGACCCCCTGCCGTTCTCGTGGACGATTTCCGTCGTCGCAGCTGCGGGGTCGAGGTTGTCTTCCTCACGGCTATCAAAACTCCGTCGCGCTCGATCACCTCGTCTCCGACCTCCCCTTCTCCCTCCACCACCGCATCACGTTCAGGATGAGTAGCGGGTCCTCTAGGATATCTCCTCCCTCCCCTTGGTGCTATGTTTTGCCGTCGCGCAGATCACCACCGCGCGTCGTCGTAGGATAGGTCACCGTTGCCGTCGCCAATCGACGTGCCGTGAGGAGATGCGTTGACGTGGGCCTACCTAATAGGTGCCCCACCATGAAGATATCTGGTGCACGCAAACACCAGGGCCCGGCAGGCGGCCTTCTAGAAGATAGACTCGAAGCCCAAGACGGGAGCCCAAAGAAGACAGAGTACGCCCCAAGACAGGCGCAACCTAAGTCGGTAGAAACCTACCTTACCTGTAAACCTAATCGGTTGCGAACTCCCGGGACCCAGCCTCCTATATAAAGGCTGGGAGGGCCGCCGATCTAGGGTATGCTCATATTCACCACCGAAACCCTAGCGAGATCGACATCTCGCCGGGATCGCCATTGTAACACCTCCATAATATCAATCTCAGACAAGCAGGAAGTAGGGTATTATCCTTCGGGAGCCTGAACCTAGGTAAATCGCCTATCTTGTCAGCCGTGGTAACTACCAGCACTCCATCTCTCCCCTTCTCAATCAACCCGGGGTACTCGACCTTGGGATTTGCTGTGGCCACCCCACGTCAACTGGCGCCGTCTGTGGGAAAGAAGAGTGATGGAATCACGGTTGCACCGCCGCCCTCTGCAATGACAATCGACATGCTGGCGATCGAGGCGCCGATCCGATTCGGTTCCTTCGAGTTCAAGCCCCACCCGCCGACTTACCGATCGGTGTACGCTGATCTCTGCGGAGGTATGTTCATTACTTTTGCTAGCATGCAATTCCATGTGAACAAGTGGGGAACGTTTCAACTCTCTGACCACGCATCCCCGGCGGCTGCGAGACTCGCGTCTTCGTCGACTACGGAGATCGCATTTGCATCAACTACGATCGCGTCTTTGTCGACTACGGAGATCGCATCTGCATCAACTACGATCGCGTCTTCGTCGACTACGGAGATCGCGCCTGCATCAACTACGATCGCGTCTTCGTTGACTACGGAGACCGCGCCTGCATCGACCATGATCGCGCCTTCGTCGACTACGGAGATCGCATCTGCTCTGACCACTGCGATCGCGCCTTCGTGGACTACGGGGGCCGCGCCTGCATCAACTACGATCGCGTCTTCGTCGACTACGGAGATCATATATGCATTGACTACACCATCCGCACCCTCGTCGACGGCGGAGATCACGCCTACGTCAACAACAACACCCGCATCTTCTCCGACCGCAGTGTCTGCATCACCATCGACCATCCACCGAGCAAGATCCAACCAGAGGAATTATGCATCGACTGCGGCGTACATCACGTCGCCGCCATCTTCGGCTCGGACGACAGCTCTGGCACCGAGAGCAGCAACAGCAACGCGCACTCGACCGCGAACTCGACTGCGCACTCCTACCCTATTCAGGTCTACATGGTGGACGTGACGGTGGAACCCCCGGAACCAGCGCCCGTCCGAATGAACCTGTGTATCCGATGGAGATCACTATGCCAGACAAGGTAACAACCTTGACGATCACAAAAGAGATGGCGATCACAGCCATGAAGCACGTCCAAGACTGCACAAACCCTCCTCCGGAGACGACCCGTGAAGACATGATGGCATACCAATACCTGGTGTGGAAGGAAAATGAGAAGCTGCTAGCAGAAAAAGCTGAGTTGGCCCGACGCAAGGAACTCGCAGATACATCGAGTACTCGACGGGCAGCCTACTCGTTCTCGTCCTCAGTACCTGCTGTCTCGCAAGACAACGGGCGCTACAGGTCACGCACTCGCCAGATGACAGATGCCGAAAGGGCAGGCACCGCCCGCAACCTGGAATCATCGTTCGTGACAGAAGACACAGACGGGATACCCATCCCAAAAACAACCTCGGCAGCTCTCATGTCGATACGCACGTACCTGCGAGCAACACAACCTCCAGAAGATGATCCCAGGGCACCCCTACACAAGCAACAAATCAAGGCACTCTAGTTGGCAGAAGAGGCGCTACTTACGGGAAACCAGCCCGATCGAGCACGCGCGGACCGTCATCGACGCGACCGCGGGCGCAAAATTGCGGCACTCGGCGATCGACCCTTTCGACATCTTCACGAAGGGGAAGACCAGCGCAATGTCATCACGCAGCGCCAGGTCGACCGCAACCGTTCCAAGCGACCCGTCATCACCCCGGTCCAAGAACTGTACGCAGAGGACGACTACGAGCTCTGCGGTGTTCCCTGTTTCAGTCTCCGCATCTGTGACTCCAGGATGCCTCGAGGCTTCAAGCTCACGGCTGAGGCCATCAAGTTCGACGGCACACAGAACCCGAAACTTTGGCTCGATGATTATCTCATCGCAGTCAACTATCAAGGAGGAACCTCGACGACCGCGATGCAATACGTGCAGCTGATGCTCGTGGGCTCCGCATGTACTTGGCTGCAGAACATACCACGCAACTCCTTCGACTTCTGGGACTAGTTCGAGGAGGCCTCATCAGGAATTTTCTCGGAACATACTCGAGACCCGCGACGTTCGTGGAACTGCAAGCCGGCAAACAGAGGAAGGGCGAGACGCTGCGCTCCTACATCCAACGCTGGACCCTCCTACGCAATTCCATTGGGCTGTCTCAGAAGATAGAGCAATGGACGCCTTCATACACGGTGTCATCCGACACGACCTTCGGGAGGCCTTCGGTCGCCTCCAGCCAACATCCATCGCAGAGCTCATGAAGATAGCTAACCAATGGGCGGACGGAGAGGACTCTGTGCGCAACGAACTCCCTCACTCATCGAAAGACGAGGAGGACCCAGCAACTGGAACCGAAGAGACAGCCGCGGTAACGATCGACGCCGCAAGCGAGGATCTCGCTATGAAGAAAATGAAGCAGTCGAATTAGTAGCAGCCGGGTTCACTGGCCCCCGTGATGACAGAAGCCGCGATAACAGTCTCCAGACCAGCCGAAGCCTTGACGACTACCGCGGCGATGGAAGTCAGAGGCGTGAATGTCGGCGCCGGACCCGCGATAACCCGTGGCCAGAGCTCACACCCGATGAAGAACTTGAGCAACCGTGCCAGTTCCACAGGTTCAGATGGGAAGAAACCGGCAAGCTAATTTCCAACCACTTGCTAAAGGATTGCAGGAAGATGCACCGCGTGCATAGCGCGATCACCAGAATTCTGAATGCCGCACCTCCGGCAGCCCAACCACCGGGCAGCTAGCCATCCAACCACCACCTGCCGCACCACCTCAGCCGCCACATATGGCGGAGCAATCCAGCACAGCCGCGTACCTCAGGGGGTTGGAAACCAGCATCACGTTCTCTCGGGAGGACCACCCGCCATGGGTACCGCGCCCAGGCCATGCCGCGCTGGTACTCGAAGCTCAGATAGGGGAGTTCAACATGACCAAGGTCTTCATGGATGGCGCAGCGGCATCAACATCATCTTCGCCGACACCCTCCGGAAGATGGGCAGGTCCTTGGAGGGCCTAGCAAAGTCTGACAACACCTTTCATGGCATAATACCTGGGAAGGCGGTTTATCCCGAGGGATCTATCACACTCGACGTGATTTTTGGCACGCCCGCTCACTTCAGGAAGGAGTCGATCGACTTCGAGGTGGTCGACTGGCCATCACAGTACCACGCCATACTTGGGCGCCCGACGTTCGCCCGATTCATGGCAGTGCCGCACTACGCCTACCTCATGCTCAAGATGCCAGGACCAAAGGGAGTCATCACCGTGCGTGGCGACTTCGAGCGCTCGGACAAGTGCGATCGTGACTTCAGCAAGATCTCCGAGTCCTTCAGCATGCAGCAGCAACTCGAAGAACTGTCGCTCAGCAATGACAAAACTCTCTTCCCCACAAGCAAGAAACCGGCAACTGACGCCGCCTTCAGCACAAATAATGACACAAGGGAGCACCAGGTCCACCCGACTAACGCCTCCAAGACGGTCCTTGCCTCATCGTGTCTGCCTCCCAAATAGGAAAGCGCGCTCGTCGAGGTCCTACGTGAGAACTGGGAGATCTTTGCCTGGCAGCCCTCAGATATGCCAGGTGTACCCAGGGAACTTGCCGAGCACTCTTTGCAAATCTATCCGGACGCCCGACCCGTCAAGCAGTCCATGCGCCGCTTCTCCGAGCCGAAGCGAGTTTGCCATAGGGCAAGAGATCGACATGCTACTATATGCCAAGTTCATCCGAGAAATCAGGAAGTCAGACTGGGTTGCCAACCCAGTACTAGTCGAGAAGAAGAAGACGAAGATCCTCCGCATGTGCGTCGACTTCACCTCACTTAACAAATGCTGCCCGAAGGATCATTTTCCCCTTCCGTGCATCGATCAGATCATCGACTCGACTGCAGCTTGCGCATGCCTCTCCTTCCTGGATGCCTATTCAGGTTGTAACCAGATCGAACGCAACGTCCAAGTCTACGTCGACGACATCGTCATCAAGACCAAGCAAGAGGACACGCTCCTCGAAGACCTGCGCGAGACCTTCGCCTCACTCAACCTCTACAAGATCAAGCTCAATCCAACAAAGTGCGTCTTTGGCGTACCAGCAGGGCAGTTACTCGGGTACCTCGTATCTGCGCGTGGCATCGAGGCGAATCTCGAGAAGATCGAAGCAATCCTGACAATGCCAGCCCCGACCAAGCTTCGGGAGGTTCAGCGTCTAGCCGGACGAGTCGCAGCGCTCAGCCGGTTCATTAGTAAGCTGGGTGAAAAGGCACTTCCTTTCTACCAGCTGATGAAGAAGACTGACAAATTCGAGTGGACGCCAGAAGCTCAGGCAGCCTTTGCCCATCTCAAGCACTTCTTGGAAACTCCACCAATCCTCGTAGCACCACACGAGAAGGAACCCATGTACCTCTATGTCTCAGCAACCAACAGGGTGGTCAGCACCGTCCTCGTTGTCGAGCGCCAAGAAGAAGGCCACGCCCACCGAGTGCAACGGCCCGAGTATTACCTCAGCGAGGTGTTATCCATATATAAGCAGTGGTACCCGCACTACCAGAAGCTAGCTTACGGCGTCTTCATGAGTTCACGCAAGGTGGTCCATTACTTCGCCGAGCACCCGATTACGGTGGTCAGCGCTTCAGCAATATCAGACATCCTGACCAACCCTGACGCGACGGACGAGTCACCAAGTGGGTCGTCGAGTTAGGTCTATGGGATCTGAAGTACGAGCACCCCAAAGCAATCAAGGCATAGGTACTTCTAGACTTCACAACCGAGTGGATAGAGGCTCAGCTGCCAAATATACCAGACCAGTCCAACGCGTGGACCATGTACTTCGACGGCTCCAAGAAATTTGACGTCGCATGAGCAGTGTCATCTTGACATCGCCCAAGGGTGACAAGTTACGCTATGTACTACAGATGGACTTCCCCAGGCCTTCAAATAACGAAGCTGAGTACAAAGCCTTAATTCACGGCATGCGGATGGCCAAGAACTGTGGCGCTACTCGCCTCATGATCTACGGGGACTCGAACCTCGTCGTATAGCAAACCATGAAGGAATGCGACGCTCCTGCTGACAACATGATCGCCTACCGGGACCTCTACAACATCCTGGAGGGCACTTCGACGGCTGCGAGTTGCGGCACATAGGCCGCGAAAGTAATGAAGAAGCCGACATGCTCGCCAACCTTGGCTCGACTAAAGCCCAAGTCCCACCTGGGGTTTTCGTCGAGTGCATCAAGCATCGGTCTATCAAGACGAAGCAGCCAGCAGCACCCTCTACATCAGCAGTAGGGACGCAAGACCAGCCAGCAAAGGACCCCGAAGCACCTAACGTGGAAGATATCACCTAGGAGTCCTCCTCATCGAGCCGACATGGACAAATCCCTTCCTCGCATACATGCTCCGTCAGGAGCTACCGGCGGACACGACAGAAGCAAGGCGCATCACACGCCGATCCAAGGCCTTCACCATCATCAATGGAGAGCTGTACAAACGCAGCATATCTGGGATCCTGCAACGCTGCATCGACTCACAAGACGGCAAGGCAATCCTGCTCGACATCCACGCAGGTACCTGTGGCCATCACGCCAGCAGTCGTGCCCTGGTCGCCAAAGCCTTTTGCGCCGGGTTCTACTGGCCCACAGCGATGCAGGAAGCTGAAGAAATAGTCAGGAAATGCCTAGGCTGCCAGAAGTTCGCTACCAAGCCTCACGCACCCGCGTCAGAGCTGAAGACGATACCACTCGCCTGGCCCTTCGCCCAATGGGGACTCAACATGGTGGGCCCGCTGAAGAAATCATCACGTGGTGGACACACACATCTCCTGGTGGCAGTCGACAAGTTCACGAAGTGGATAGAAGCCGTACGGATAACAAGCTTGACTGCCACATCTGCGGTCAACTTCATCAGATCCATCATCTTCAAGTTTGGATACCCCACAACATCATCACAGATAAAGGCACAAATTTCACAGCTGACGAGTTCAAGGACTTCTGCAAGGACTAAGGCATCAAGCTAAACTATGCCTCTGTGGCGCATCCTCAGTCCAATGGACAAGTCGAAAAAGCAAATGGCCTCTCGCAGCGGCATCAAGAAACGACTGTTCGTGCGCCTAAGGCGTGCTGCGGGTGCCTGGGTAGAGGAACTGCCCTCTGTCCTCTGGAGCTTGAGGACCACGCCCAACAGATCAACACAATACATGTCGTTCTTCATGG